>WNWK01003660.1:19960-64960 GCA_009830355.1 Cherax destructor
ACACAATGTGGATAGTCTCAAAATTTCAGGTATCGTATCATTAACAGTGAAATGTTTTGCCATATCCTGTTGGGTTTGCATAGAGGTTTGAAAGGCTGGATGTTTTAAGATATAGTGTTCCAGTGTATGGCTCTATCTCTTTCCAAACACCTTTCTTTGATGTTATTGGCATCTTTATACAAACTATATTACCAGAGATACTTACAGGCTCGAGTGACAGCTCTTCAGCTCACAACCAAAACCCCTTAGAACCTAGGACCAGTGAAAATGTTGAGAGATAAGAGTTTGTTTGGATTTTTAACCCAGAGGGTTAGCTAGGATAGCCCAATAAAGTCTGTGCATCATCAGGGATAATGTCTTATTTCCATTGGAGTCCTTTAATTTTCTCCCCCAGGATACAACCCATAACAGTCGGCTATCACCTAGGTACCTACTTACTGGTAGGTGAACAATGAAAGCAGGTGTAAGGAAATACAGTGGACCCTCGGTTAACGAAAACCCCGGAAATCGTACAATTATGTAAGTATAATATTGTAAGTGCATGTGGAAGTGTATTTTTGGGGTCTGAAATAGACTAACCTACATGACATTATTTCTTAAGGAAGTAAATTCGTTTGGTAATGGCACTTGAGCAGGCTTCTGGGATGAAGTTTTCGTTAACCGAGGTCCACTGTATATCAACATTTCACCTGTTCTGGGATTGATTCTGGTCCTTATGTGTGTGAACTGAGGATGCTGTCAACCAAGCCATCAGCACATTTCCTTATTGTCATCATTACTCAATATTATAATTGTCACTCAATTTTGTATAAATTGTACCTGAGATCATAATTTGGTTGGAACTTAATTCATTATTTTCTTATGTACGAAGCTCCACTTTCAACCTACTTTCATTTGTTTACTATATTGATTAGAAGTGGTTTTACTTTGTCTTTATAGCCTAATGTTTATACTGTATATACATGTGTGTGTAATATTTATTATGTTCACTTAAGTTTAGTTTGTTCAGAATGCTCTGCATAAAGGGGCTTTCCATATGTACTATTAGATATAATTCAATTTTTGTAACAACTATGAGAACTGTGGAAATAATGCTATATTACAATTATATTATCCTGAGTTACAAACCTCTGGGTTAATAAGAGAGGTAAAATCTTCTGGAAATGAATTTTGAAAATACGGTATTACAATCAAGGTTTATCTATGGAGTGTTTCTTATTCAGTTTTCTGAAGAGCATTATGAATTCAAGTACAGTGGTACCTCGACTTCGATGTTATCATCTTACGTTATATTCGATAACCGATATTTATAACGTAAGAAATTTGAAATGCGACTTACGATGTTTGATTCGTCTAACGACATTCGTACCGGACGTGTCCGCGGCGCCCAGCTGAGCGCACTCCAGGGAGCGTCAGTGTGCTATTGTTTACAAGTGAGGCGACCATACCCACACCCACGCATTCATACCAGTATATTGTCATTATTCCACTGTTTTTAGTGCTTGCAACTGCTAAATAAGCCACCATGGGCCCCAAAAGCTCCTAGTGCCAAGCCTGTGGTAAAAGAATGTGCAGGGAGTGAAGCATTCATGCAGGGAATGTAGCATTTATGCAGGGAGTGTAGCAAAGATGCAGAGTGTAGCAGGCATGCAGGGAGTGTAGCAGGCATGCAGGGAGTGTAGCAAAGATGCAGAGAGTGTAGCAGGGATGCAGGGGAGTGTAGCGAGGCATGCAGGGGAGTGTGAGGCATGCAGGGAGTGTAGCAGGCATGCAGGGAGTGTAGCAGGCATGCAGGGAGTGTACAACATGCAGGGGAGTGTAGCAGGCATGCAGGGAGTGTAGCAAGGATGCAGGGAGTGTAGCAAGGATGCAGGGAGTGTAGCAAGGATGCAGGGAGTGTACAAGGATGCAGGGAGTGTAGCAAGGATGCAGGGAGTGTAGCAAGGATGCAGGGAGTGTAGCAAGGATGCAGGGAGTGTAGCAAGGATGAGGGGGGTGTAGCAAGGATGCAGGGGTGGCAAGGATGCAGGGAGTGTAGCAAGGATGCAGGGAGTGTAGCAAGGATGCAGGGAGTGTAGCATTCAAAGAAAAGGCCAGTAACCCCAGAAAAGAACTTGGTACCTGCAGGTGTTAATGGAAGGATTCCCCTTCAAACACTAGCATACTCTCCCTCCCCTCCTCCCCGTCCTCCACACATCAACAACTCTTCAATAAATGTAAGTGACATGTTATTGTTAATTTCATATGTATTTAGGTATTCTTCATTAAATTGTTATTATTTAATGTCCAAAAGTTCTAAAAAATATTTTATTTAACTACTTTTGAAGTCTTGGACGGATTAAATTTATTTCCATTATTTCTTATGGGGAAAATTGATTGAGTAACGATTGTTTCGCCTTAAGATATGCCCTCTTGGGTTAATATCGTGGTCGGTACCACTGTATATATGCAAGTTTTGAAAAGCTATTATACCAAACAGAACACTTCACTAAAAAATTCATACCAAATATAATGTATGTACTTTTTTTCTTTACTATTAACCATTTGGTGAAATATTTTAATATTGAGTGCTGGGCTGAAAGTTGGTTATTTCATGCTAAGATGTACAGAGATTATGAAAAAATGTAAATTCTAACAAATTAAAAAAAAATGAATATCAGTGGTACCCCGATTTCGATATTTTTCATTCCAGAATGCTGTTCAAGTGCCATTAAACAATTTATCTCCATAAGAAATGATGTAAAAATAGACTAGTCCTTTTAGACCCCCAAAATTACACTTACAAAAGCATTTAAAAATAAACTTACATAAAGGGTGTGTTTGGGGACCATCGTAAGTGGAGTACCACTGTATTCTTAAGATAATATAGTAGCAATGATGCACCTAAGAAATTTTCTACAAAATCTGTCAAATTATTTTCAGTTAATATAAACTAGACTGATAACTCTTATAATAAAAAAAAATAATTTGCTTTGTAGGTTTTGTTACCATTTCTCTTATTATAGCCCTCTTTAATTATAAAACTAATTTACTGGTATCTCACTTACAGGATGTCATCTATAATGGAACCATTGATAGATGCAATAATAGTATCATCACTAAATGCTGGTACAGACTGTATCCAGGTATGTCCTGCTGCTAAATTCTCTGTGTGGAGTCCATGTATTTTTTAAATTTGCCAAGAAAAATGCCATAAAATTTTAGTCATTGAACAAGCAACATTCAGTTGTTAATTTTCTTCAGGTCAAAAAATATTTAGGTTTTGTATGTTTATTTTAGTACTATCGGTGACATATTTTGGTGCTGTTCTTTCAAGAAATATTGCTTTTCAGTTCAGTAAACATTTTGTTGATCAGGCAAAACTTTTATATTTTTTCAAGGAGATTGTGGCCAGGTATTGGTTATCCTTATCAAAATATATTTGTATACAGGTCCCAAGTATAAATTTTGGTATACAGTGGAACCTCTGCTTACGAGTTTAATCCGTTCCGTGACCTAGCTCGTGACCCGATCTGCTCGTATGCTCAGTCAATTTTCCTCATTTAAATGAATTAAAATGCCATTACTGTAATCCATTCCAGCTGAATTCCTGCTCTCAGGAGGCAGGACAAAATACTTCAATATAACGCTAATATCAATTCTAAGGCTTATTTATCTATCACAATTCATCTAATATGACAAAATAAACAATATAAATAACATAGAAACCTGATATATACTCTAGAATGAATAAAATATGTCATTATGTGACAAGTGGTGGCGGCCATTTCCGCTCCCACTCTGAAAACATCTTCCTGTGCTTTCCTTTCTGAGGTGTTATTATAAGAGAAAACAGAGTGTTTGTGAGGCTCACTTGTTATTATAGTATTATTATAATTATTATTAATAGTATTATTATATTATTATTATACGTATTATTACTACAGTCATCCCTTGGTTTTCGCTTGTCCCAGTTTTCGCCGATTTTGGTTTTCGCCGACTTTTTTCAGGGAAAATTTGTCTTAGTTTTCGCCGATTGTTTTAGTTTTCGCGACCGTATGGGACCTGTCCACCAGTGCCGTGCACATACAAAGGCCGTAGGCCCGCACCCACCACATTGTCACGCAGTCTAGCATTGTTTACGCTTGAGTGAACATCACCCCAGGAGTTTATACAAAACATTTATTAACAATTCATTGTTTTGGGCCTTGATTATTGTGTGTGACTACTAAATAAGCTACCATGGGCCCAAAGAAAGCTCCTAGTGCCACTTCTTTGGTAAAGAAAGTGAGGAACACTGTAGAAATGAAGAAATAATAGAAAAATATGATAGTGAAAGTGAGAAACACGATGGAGTTTAAGAGTGTAGCAGGCATGCAGGGAGTGTAGCATGCATGCAGGGAGTGTAGCATGCATGCAGGGAGTGTAGCATGCATGCAGGGAGTGTAGCAGGCATGCAGGGAGTGTAGCAGGCATGCAGGGAGTGTAGCATGAATGCAGGGAGTGTGCAGGCATGCAGGGAGTGTAGCAGGCATGCAGGGAGTGTAGCATGCATGCAGGGAGTGTAGCAGGCATGCAGGGAGTGTAGCAGGCATGCAGGGAGTGTAGCATGAATGCAGGGAGTGTAGCAGGCATGCAGGGAGTGTAGCAGGCATGCAGGGAGTGTAGCAGGCATGCAGGGAGTGTAGCAGGCATGCAGGGAGTGTAGCAGGCATGCAGGGAGTGTAGCAGGTATGCAGGGAGTGTAGCATGTATGCAGGGAGTGTAACAGGTATGCAGGGAGTGTAGCATGTATGCAGGGAGTGTAACAGGTATGCAGGGAGTGTAGCAGGCAGGGAGGGAGTGTAGCAGGCAGGGAGGGAGTGTAGCAGGCAGGGAGGGAGTGTAGCAGGCAGGGAGGGAGTGTAGCAGGCAGGGAGGGAGTGTAGCAGGAAGGGAGGGAGTGTAGCAGGCAGGGAGGGAGTGTAGCAGGCAGGGAGGGAGTGTAGCAGGCAGGGAGGGAGTGTAGCAGGCATGCAGGGAAGTGACCCTGGATATGGACTTGGTACCTAGAGTCCTTATGGAGGGGGATTTCCCTTCCAAAAATTAGGGTCTCTTCCCTCTCCCATCTTCCCTCTCTCCCATCCAGCAACATCAGTCTTCAATAAAGGTAAGTGCCACATTCAGTTCATTCATTTGTGCATGTAAATCTATCTTTAAGGCCCCCCAATTTTTTTTTTTTCCAAACTTCTGGGTTTCTGAAACGGATTAATTGAATTTCCATTATTTCTTATGGGGAAAATAGTTTTGGTTTTTGCCGATTTTGGTTTTAGCCGATCCATCTGGAACGGATTAAAACCGAAAACCGAGGGATGACTGTATACTATTACGTACAGTGGACCCCCGGAAATCGAACGCCTCCCAACTCGACCTATTATGTAAGTTTATTATTGTACTAAGTACTTTTGTAAGTGTATTTTTGGGGGTCTGAAATGGACTAATCTAATTTACATTATTCCTTTTGGGAATAAATTCGTTCGGTAACAGCACTTGAACAGAATTCTGGAACGAAGAATGTTCGATTTCCAGGGGTCCACTGTATTATTATAGTATTACTATATTATTATATTATATTATTATAATGGGGAAGTGCTAAATCCGTTGGATTATACAGTGCCTGTAAGGGGAGGGGAGGGGAGGGGAGGCTTAATTTAGGGAACTGGAGCACAGATACAATTCCCTAGATCAAGAGCCCCTCACCAGCGTCAAGGAACCTACCTTGAGGGGGAAGCTCGCAACCTGAATTTTGGCTCGTATCCAGGAGCAAAAAATTAACCAAGCGACGGCTCGTATCCTGAAAAACTCGCATGGTGGGGCACTCGTAAGCAGAGGTTCCATTGTATACATATTGTAACACTGGTCAAAAATGCTTCTGAGACCAGAGTAGCAATTTCCAACTAATTTTATGTCACTGATAATGAATATCATGGTTAAAATTGTTTGTTAGCTCTACTTTTCAATATACACCTACGTGTCACAGCAGGTTCCAGCAGGCTTGCAGCAGTGTGTTTCTTACCACACTCACAGTCTCACTGCCCTTCATTATTGTTTCAGCAGTCATAGAAGGTGGTTGTGCTGTGCAAGTTTATATTTTGAGGTGAAAGGTAAGTGATTTTCTTAGCCAAACACTTTTTTAAACTTATAATAAATGCTGCTGCTGCTGCTTTGTGTGAATGGGACAGCCGTTCAAGAGGTTCCCGCTACATCAGGAGAGACTGGCCACCTCGTCAATCCTTGGAGCCTGGGATGAAAAATGTTCAACATCCACCTCTCATTGAACCAAACAAAATTTTGCTACTACCACTACATATCAAACTGGGGCTCATGAAAGACTTTGTAAAAGCTATGGACAAATCCAGTCAGGGATTCAAGTATTTAACATCAAAACTCCCCTCACTGAGCGACACTAAGATAAGAGAGGGAGTCTTCAATAGTCTTCAGATTCGAGAGCTTCTTAAAGATGGTGACTTTGAATCAGACCTTCATGGGAAGGAGAAAGCTGCTTGGGAAGCATTCAAGTTAGTGGCAAAGGGATTTCTCGAAAACAGAAGGGAAGGCAACTATGAAAAATTGGTGGAAAACCTCATCAAGGCTTACAAGAACATGGGATGTAACATGTCACTTAAAATCCACTTTTTGGACTCACATTTTGACACTTTTCCTGCGAACTGTGGGGCAGTTAGTGACGAACATGGTGAAAGGTTTCACCAAGATATTTCAACCATGGAAAAATGGTACCAGGGCAAATAGGGCACAAGAATGCTTGCAGACTATTGCTGGACAGTGGCAAGAGATGATTTTTCAGCCCACTATAAGCGTCAAGTAAAAAGGCAGAGAGTAGGTACAGATTAGAGTTTAAAACATACTGACACATATTGTACGTTATAATAAAATAATCAAATACAGTGGTACCTTGGTATACGTCCGCTTTGGAATAAGTCCAACTTGTTATACGTCCTGTTTGGATGCGAAAATTTTTGCTTGGTATACGACCTTTGTTTGGAATACGACTCGCGTCCTAGAACTTGTATGGGTCAAAATGAGTCATGACACCGTGCACTACCCTTGTTTACCTCTCTCAAGACAAAGCCACAACTGCCCACTAGTGTCAGTACGCCTGTTGCTACCATTCAGTGAACAACCCGCGCTGTAACTGAATTTTCACATGATTTTGTGTTTTTTCTTATAAATTTTTAGTAAATTCAATAACCATGAGTTCTAAAAAAGTTAATGAGAAGAGCCAAGCAACGAAGAAAATAGTTAGGATCACCATGGAGGTGAAAAAGAGATTGTTGAAAAGTATGAAGGTGGCATGCGTATCTGGGACTTGGCTGCTGCATTCCAGACAATGTCACATTTCTGAAACATCCTGAGGAGAAGGCAGAAGCAAAGTTCTTTGGACAGATTTTTAGTAAAAGTTAAAACTGGTGAGCTTCAGCCAGGTCCAAATAGGGAAAAGAGAAGGGGACTCTCTTCCAAACAATAACATTTCCTCCTCCTCCCTTCTCAGCACTATCCTAGTAGGCACTCAACTCTTTTCAGCAAAGTAAAGTGAGGTTAAATTTGCATTTATTTTATCTAATTCTTTTGTATTTATGTATGTATTTTAGTATTAAGCAGTGTTTAAATTACATATTTTAGTATTAAGCAGTGTTTAAATTACATATTTTAGTATTAAGCAGTGTTTAAATTACATATTTTAGTATTAAGCAGTGTTTAAATTACATATTTTAGTATTAAGCAGTGTTTAAATTACATATTTTAGTATTAAGCAGTGTTTAAATTATTTTATACAACCCCATCAATGTATAATATGCCAATAACAATAGGATTTTTTTTTCATGGGAATGGATTAATTGTTTTCCTAATATTTCTTATGGGAAAATTCGTTTGGTATAAGTCCAAGTCCTGGACTGGATTAAGGATGTACACCAAGGTACCACTGTATTACATGTCTCGTATCTTTAAACCTATAGCCAATAAACATTTATCAAGGTGATATTAGGATTCAGAACATGAAAATACATAAGAATTAACTAATCTCATTTAAGAAGCATACAACTTTTCAAAAATTGTTGACCAGTGAGCTTGAAAAATATTAATTTAGAACATGAATCCACTTTGATGTCTTTTAGCACATTTTCTGCATGTTATAACAATGATGTACTTCCTATGGAAGTATAATATTGCTTGTAGTTCACATGGCCTAATTATTAATATTTGTTATTTTTAAAAAGAACTGTTTTATTATATATATTATCTTTAGGTTTATGATAGTGCTACTGGAACTCAGTTAAAGAGCTATCGAGGACTCCCTGTTGCATCATCGACTCTGTGCTTGGTAGGTAAGTAGTCTTTTGTGTTATTGTATTGTCATAAGCTGGAAATAATTATTGCTTTTGTTGCAGAAATACTGTATCTTTAAATATGTATGTACATACTCTACATACAGAATAAAAAATATAGTTATATCTTTTCATAGAAAGGAGCAAACAGCTGAAAGACCTGGGAATATCAATGTCAAATGATCTTTGCTTTAGAGAACAAAATATAACAAGTGTAGCAGTGGCCTGCAGAATGGCAGGTATTTTTTTTTTTTTTTTAACAAGTCGGCCGTCTCCCACCGAGGCAGGGTGACCCAAAAAGAAAGAAAATCCCCAAAAAGAAAATACTTTCATCATCATTCAACACTTTCACCACACTCATACATAATCACTGTCTTTGCAGAGGAGCTCAGATACGACAGCTGAGAATTGTCCCTCCCAGCTGTCACTATCCCAAACCCCTCCTTTAAAGTGCAGGCATTGTACTTCTCATTTCCAGGACTCAAGTCCAACTAAATCAATTAACTGGTTTCCCTGAATCCCTTCACAAAATGTTACCCTGCTCACACTCCAACAGCTCGTCAGGTCCCAAAATCCATTCGTCTCCATTCACTCCTATCTAACACGCTCACACGTGATTGCTGGAAATCCAAGCCCCTCGCCCACAAAACCTCCTTTACCCCCTCCTTCCAACCTTTTCTAGGACGACCCCTACCCCGCCTTCCTCCCCCTACAGATTTATACGCTCTCCAAGTCATTCTACTTTGATCCATTCTCTCTAAATGACCAAACCACATCAACAGCCCCTCTTCAGCCCTCTGACAAATACTTTTAGTAACTCCACACCTTCTCCTAATTTCCACATTCCGAATTTTCTGCATAATATTTACACCACACATTACCCTTAGACAGGACATCTCAACTGCCTCCAGCCTCCTCCTCGCTCCAGCATTTGCAACCCATGCTTCACACCCATATAAGAGTGTTGGTACCACTATACTTTCATACATTCCCTTCTTTGCCTCAATTCTATGGTTAACCTCATCCTTCATAAACCTATCCGCTGACACGTCAACTCCCAAATATCTGAAAACATTTACTTCTTCCATAATCCCTCTCTCCAATGTGATATCCAATTTTTCTTTATTTAAATCGTTTGATACCCTCATCACCTTACTCTTATCTATGTTCACTTTCAAATTTCTACCTTTACACACCCTCCCAAACTCGTCCACTAACCTTTGCAACTTTTCTTTAGAATCTTCCATAAGCACAGTATCATCAGCAAAAGTAACTGTGTCAACTCCCATTTTGCATTTAATTCCCCATAATTTAATCCCACCCTCTCCCCAACACCCTAGCATTTACTTCTTTACAACCCCATATATAAATATATTAAACAACCATGGTGACATTACACATCCCTGTCTAAGATCTACTTTTACCGGGAAGTAATCTCCCTCTCTCCTACACACCCTAACCTGAGCCTCACTATCCTCATAAAAGCTCTTTACAGCCTTCAGTAACTTACTACCTATTCCATACACTTGCAACATTTGCCACATTGCTTCCCTATCCACTCTATCATATGCCTTTTCTAAATACATAAATACAATGAAAACTTCTCTACCTTTATCTAAATACTGTTCACATATATGCTTAACTGTAAACACTTGATCTACACATCCCCTACCCACTCTAAACCCTCCTTGCTCATCGGCAATCCTACTCTCTGTCTTACCTCTAATTCTTTCAATAATAACCCTGCCATACACTTTACCTGGTATACTCAGTAAACGTATTCCCCTATAATTCTTACAATCTCTTTTATCCCCCTTCCCTTTATATAAAGGAACTATACATGCTCTCTGCCAATCCCTAGGTACCTTGCCCTCTTTCAAACATTTATTAAACAAAAATACCAACCACTCCAACACTATATCCCCCCCTGCTTTTAACATTTCTGTCGTGATCCTGTCAGTTCCAGCTGCTTTACCCCCTTTCATTCTACGTAATGCCTCACGCACCTCCCCCACACTCACATCCTGCTCTTCTTCACTCCTAAACGATGTTGTACCTCCCTGGCCAGTACATGAAATTTCCGCCTCCCTTTTTTCATTGACATTTAAAAGTTCCTCAAAATATTCCTGCCATCTACCCAATACCTCCAGTTCCCCATCTACTAACTCCCCTACTCTGTTTTTAACTGACAAATCCATTCATTCCCTAGGCTTTTTTACCTTGTTTTTATCTCGCTCCAAATTTTTTTCTTGTTTTCAGCAAAATTTCTTGACAGAGCCTCTCGAATTCTTTCATCTGCTCTTCTTTTGCACTCTCTCACCACTCTCTTCACCTTTCTTTTACTCTCCATATACTCTGCTCTTCTATTAACACTTCTGTTTTGTAAAAACCTTTCATAAGCTACCTTTTTCTCTTTTATCACTCCCTTTACTTCTTTATTCCACCACTCACTCCTCTTTCCTCCTGCACCCACCCTCCTATAGCCACAAACTTCTGCCCCACATTCTAATACTGCATTTTTAAAACTATCCCAACTCTCTTCAACCCCCCCACTACTCAAACTTGCACTAACCCACCTTTCTGCCAAAAGTTGCTTATATCTCACCCTAACTTTCTCCTCCCTTAGTTTATACACGTTTACCTCTCTCTACTTGCTGTTGCCATTTTCCTTACGTCCCATCTACCTTTTACTCTAACTGTAGATACAACTAAATAATGATCCGATATATCCGTTGCCCCTCTATAAACATGTACATCCTGAAGCCTACCCATCAACTTTTTATCCACCAATACATAATCTAACAAACTACTTTCCTTACGTGCTATATCATACCTTGTATATTTATTTATCCTCTTTTTCATAAAATATGTATTACTTATTACCAAACCTCTTTCAACACATAGCTCAATTAATGGTTCCCCATTTACATTTACCCCTGGCACCCCAAATTTACCTACTACTCCCTCCACAACATATTTACCCACTTTAGCATTAAGATCCCCAACCACAATTACTCTCTCACTTGGTTCAAAACTCCCCACACACTCACTCAACATTTCCCAAAATCTCTCTCTCTCCTCTACACTTCTCTCTTCTCCAGGTGCATAAACAATTACTATAACCCACTTTTCACATCCAACCTTTATTTTACTCCACATAATCCTTGAATTTATACATTTATATTCCCTCTTTACCTGCCATAACTGATTATTCAACATTATTGCCACTCCTTCTTTAGCTCTAACTCTATTTGAAACCCCTGACCTAATCCCATTTATTTCTCCCCACTGAAACTCTCCTACCCCTTTCAGCTTTGTCTAACTTAAAGCCAGGACATCCAGCTTCTTTTCATTCATAACATCTACAATCATCTCTTTCTTATCATTCGCACAACATCCACGCACATTCAAACATCCCACTTTGACGGTTTTCTTCTTTTTCTTTTTAGTAAATCTATACAGTGGACCCCCGCTATTCGAACGGCTCGGCAGTCGAACAAATCGTCATTAGAACAAGAAAATTGATATCGTCATGCGAACAAAATATCACGATTCGAACAAGTGTGTCCATCACCTGTCCGCCCAGGCGCTTGGAGAGCCAGTCCCTCGTTGTTTACACTCGAGAGAACAATACCCTGCACGCTCATTCAGACAATTATAATTGTTTGGAGTTTGTTCATTAAGTGTGAGGCAGTGGTGGTAGAGGCAGTGGTGAGAGGCAGTGGTGGTTGAGGCAGTGGTGAGAGGCAGTGGTGGTTGAGGCAGTGGTGGTTGAGGCAGTGGTGGTTGAGGCAGTGGTGGTTGAGGCAGTGGTGGTTGAGGCAGTGGTGGTTGAGGCAGTGGTGGTTGAGGCAGTGGTGGTTGAGGCAGTGGTGGTAGAGGCAGTGGTGGTAGAGGCAGTGGTGGTAGAGGCAGTGGTGGTTGAGGCAGTGGTGGTTGAGGCAGTGGTGGTTGAGGCAGTGGTGGTTGAGGCAGTGGTGGTTGAGGCAGTGGTGAGAGGCAGTGGTGGTTGAGGCAGTGGTGAGAGGCAGTGGTGAGAGGCAGTGGTGAGAGGCAGTGGTGGTAGAGGCAGTGGTGAGAGGCAGTGGTGGTTGAGGCAGTGGTGGTTGAGGCAGTGGTGAGAGGCAGTGGTGGTTGAGGCAGTGGTAGAGGCAGTGGTGAGAGGCAGTGGTGGTAGAGGCAGTGGTGAGTAAACAAGATTAAATGAAGGTTCAGGAGGGAGTTTTGTAAACAAACCAGTTGTTGTTGTTGCTGTTACCAGCCTGACACGTACGATTTCTGTTCACTACTTGAAGCTGACTGGAAGTGATCTAATGCAGATAGCATTACAAACTCCGTTTTCTCTTATACTAACACGTCTGAAGGAGGAAAGAATGGGAAGATGTTTTTACAGCTGTAGCGAGAATGCTCGCCACCACCATCCTTCCCAGCCACCACATTCGTAATGACATACATATTTTATTCATTCTAGAGTGTATATCAGGTTTTTATGTTATTTATATTGTTTATTATGTCATATTAGATGAATTGTGATAGATAAATAAGCTGTCGAGTTGATAATAGCTTCACAGTGAAGTACTATTTTGTCATGCCTCCTGACAGCAGGAACGGATTAATTGTATTTCCATTATTTCTTATGGGAAAAATTAAATCGCCTTTCGAACATTTCACATTAAGAACAAGCTCCTGGAACGGATTAAATTCGAATGGCGAGGGTCTACTGTACAGGAAAAGGGGTTACTAGCCCATTGTTCCCGGCATTTTAGTTGACTTTTACAACACGCAAGGCTCACAGAGGAAAGATTCTTGTTCCACTTCCCCATGGATATGAAAGGAAAAGCAATAAGAACGAGAACTATTAAGAAAACTCAGATGAGTGTGTATACATAAACGTGTACATGTATGTGTAGCGTGACCTAAGTGTAAGTAGAAGTAGCAAGATGTACCTGAAATCTTGCATGTTTATGAGACAGAAAAAAGACACCAGCAATCCTACCATCATGTAAAACAGATACAGGCTTTCATTTTACACTCACTTGGCAGGACGGTAGTACCTCCCTGGGTGGTTGCTGACTACCAACCTTCTACCTATACATTATGAAAATTTAAGAAAAGATTCCATGCCACTTATGCTGTTTCAAAGCACTTTTAATCTCATTTAGAATACTGTTCTTTTCCCCATAGTTCCTCTCAAGGCAGACAACATATCCAGATTATAAAATAAACATTGCTTATTTACTGCCTACTTACAATTAATAAAACATCTAAATTACTGGGATTGCCTCCAATTAAGCAATATGTGCTTTCTGGAATGGAGATGGGAGATCTCAAAATCTAGTATACTTGGAAAATATATGAAATTCAGGTCCCTAATCTACAAATATACCATTTGTGTTTATTGGAGTGAAAGATACAGAAGGACGTATAGAATAAACCCAGTGTAGAACAAACCTAATTCTCTCTGATTGTGCCATAAGGACATTTATAGAACACTGTGTTTCCTTTCAATACATATGGCTGTTCACTCTCTAGCCAGAAGATCCTGTACTGTATAAGAAAGATTTTCACAGCAAAACAAGTCTTGAAGAGGAAATGGGACAAGTTTTTGCAGGATGTGTTAGATCATCCAGATTGTGATAGATGTAAAAGTATGGGGAGAAACAATGTG
Organism: Cherax destructor; assembly: GCA_009830355.1. Taxonomy (NCBI): domain Eukaryota; kingdom Metazoa; phylum Arthropoda; class Malacostraca; order Decapoda; family Parastacidae; genus Cherax; species Cherax destructor. Next base: position 33,992 of record WNWK01003660.1, read on the forward strand.
GCTTACCAGGTGGTCACCAGGGAAGCTTGGCTTTGGGCCTATAGTAATCATGAAAATACACAATCTCTTGAATCTAGTCCCTGATATGTTAAAGAGAGATACTGGCCATAATATGTGAGCAGCTACTAGTCTTGAGAAAATAAAATACTGGTACTATCTTATACCCATACCTCAAGAAAATCCACTTGCATAAAGACTTGAGCCATCAAGACTTGGAGTATTCCAGCAAACTTTATATAAAAAAATCATCCAGGATTAGTAACTACAAATAACATACAAAAGCAAGGTTAGGCGATTTGTAGCTCTGTGGTAATTCCTTTGGCCACAATCACAGGACCCCGAGTTCAATTCTGGGTGGATTGAGATGGTAATTTTTTTAACTGTTTATCTAGCACTAAATGCATACCTGGGTGTTAATTCACCACCATGGGTATCTGCTGAGGGAGGCAAGGAAGGCAGTTGTACCTTCCCTGGATCAGGGCTTAGTCAAGGAAAAATAATGTTAATGATGGCATGCCTTCCTTTCACCCCATTGAAAAAATTCCATTAGATGTTAGTTATATCTTAATTTCTGCAAATTTGGCTATTTTTAATTATAGAGAAATTATACAGTAATTATGTTTGTTTATTTATTATATCTTGGTTGATTTTTTATTTTTTTCAGGGCATGGAACCTACTTAATGACAGCTCAGAGAGATAAACCATTTTTGCAGGCTTGGGCCATTCATCGTCATGAGGCATTACAGATAAGACTTGTTGTGCCGGGGAAGGTTAATGCTATGGCTATCAGTGCCACAGGTCCAAAATATTGTGTCACTGGTCAGTATTATTAAATTTAGTGTAATTGATTGTAAGTGTGACAGATGGTAAATTATTCATAGATGGATAAAACCACATTGAGTACTGTAATTTGTTAATTCTCTTATCTTGGCTTGGTCAAGTACACAACTAAACATTGACGGCTTTATTGAGAATAGAGAACACACCAGATACACAGTATTATAAGTTTACTCACATTTGCAAGGTTCATTTCAGTTCATTAATCATCACTCAACTGAACAGGATCATTTCTGTAATTCACAATATTCCACAATACATCCCTAATACTGGGCTACCTTACCATGATGGCAGGGTTTGAGCAGCCAGAGTGCCTGACCAAGAACCCCGAAGATATAACTCGGCAACCCATTTTTCAGCCTAAATAGCAGGATCATTCATCTTTTTGTCAATTTTCTATGACTTAACAGCATATGACTTGTAATGAATTATGGACATGGTTTTGACTAATAAACCTAGGAATCTGTCATATGACAGTAACTTGGTCACAATAGAATCAGATGTTTACAGTAGTGTTGGTAATAGCAAATTGTTAATCAAGTTGAAAGTTGATAATGATGTCAGAGAATTAATAATGATGTTAATAGATTTATGTTAAAACCATTGAATTGAATAACCAAATGGTTCTAGTGCTTTGTAAGTCATACAACTCTTAACACTAACACTAGCAGTAAATTGGTGGTACCTAGATGTGAGCCAACTAGTGATGATTTGTTATAAGAAAATGAATATTAGGTCAAATGGTCAGAAGCACACATCATAGGAAAGTTCAAACACATTTCTGCTTGTTTTACACAAGTTTTATTTTCTGTATTTACCACACCATAATATATACTATTACTGGCTTCATTGTCACTTGCTATCTGGAATACTATACAACAAAACTACCAGAGCTCTTTTCCCATTAATTAATATATTCTTGCCATGATACATTTTTTATTTTTTTCAACAAGTCGGCCGTCTCCCACCGAGGCAGGGTGACCCAAAAAAGAAAGAAAATCCCCAAAAAGAAAATACTTTCATCATCATTCAACACTTTCACCACACACATACATAATCACTGTCTTTGCAGAGGAGCTCAGATACGACAGCTGAGAATTGTCCCTCCCAGCTGTCACTATCCCAAACCCCTCCTTTAAAGTGCAGGCATTGTACTTCCCATTTCCAGGACTCAAGTCCAACTAAATCAATTAACTGGTTTCCCTGAATCCCTTCACAAAATGTTACCCTGCTCACACTCCAACAGATCGTCATGTCCCAAAAACCATTCGTCTCCATTCACTCCTATCTAACACGCTCACACATGCTTGCTGGAAGTCCAAGCCCCTCGCCCACAATACCTCCTTTACCCCTTCCCTCCAACCTTTTCTAGGACGACCCCTACCCCACCTTCCTTCCCCTACAGATTTATACGCTCTCCAAGTCATTCTACTTTGATCCATTCTCTCTAAATGACCAAACCACCTCAACAACCCCTCTTCAGCCCTCTGACAAATACTTTTAGTAACTCCACACCTTCTCCTAATTTCCACATTCCGAATTTTCTGCATAATATTTACACCACACATTGCCCTTAGACAGGACATCTCCACTGCCTCCAGCCTCCTCCTCGCTGCAGCATTTGCAACCCATGCTTCACACCCATATAAGAGTGTTGGTACGACTATACTTTCGTACATTCCCTTCTTTGTCTCCATGGATAACGTTTTTTGTCTCCACAGATACGTCAACGCACCACTCACCTTTTTTCCTTCATCAATTCTATGGTTAACCTCATCCTTCATAAACCCATCCGCTGACACGTCAACTCCCAAATATCTGAAAACATTTACTTCTTCCATAATCCCTCTCTCCAATGTGATATCCAATTTTTCTTTATTTAAATCGTTTGATACCCTCATCACCTTACTCTTATCTATGTTCACTTTTAACTTTCTACCTTTACACACTCTCCCAAACTCGTCCACTAACCTTTGCAACTTTTCTTTAGAATCTCCCATAAGCACAGTATCATCAGCAAAAAGTAACTGTGTCAACTCCCATTTTGCATTTAATTCCCCATAATTTAATCCCACCCCTTTCCCCAACACCCTAGCATTTACTTCTTTTACAACCCCATCTATAAATATATTAAACAACCATGGTGACATTACACATCCCTGTCTAAGACCTACTTTTACCGGGAAGTAATCTCCTCTCTCCTACACACCCTAACCTGAGCCTCACTATCCTCATAAAAACTCTTTACAGCCTTCAGTAACTTACTACCTATTCCATACACTTGCAACATTTGCCACATTGCTCCCCTATCCACTCTATCATATGCCTTTTCTAAATCCATAAATGCAATAAAAACTTCTCTACCTTTATCTAAATACTGTTCACATATATGCTTCACTGTAAACACTTGATCTACACATCCCCTACCCACTCTAAAGCCTCCTTGCTCATCTGCATTCCTACTCTCTGTCTTACCTCTAATTCTTTCAATAATAACCCTGCCATACACTTTACCTGGTATTCTCAGTAAACTTATTCCCCTATAATTTTTACACTCTCTTTTATCCCCCTTCCCTTTATATAAAGGAACTATACATGCTCTCTGCCAATCCCTAGGTACCTTCCCCTCTTTCATACATTTATTAAACAAAAATACCAACCACTCCAGCACTATATCCTCCCCTGCTTTTAACATTTCTGTCATGATTCCGTCAATTCCAGCTGCTTTACCCCCTTTCATTGCTATAACTGATTATTCAACATTATTGCCACTCTTTCTTTAGCTCTAACTCTATTTGAAACCCCTGATCTAATCCCATTTATTTCTCCCCACTGAAACTCTCCTACCCCCTTCAGCTTTGTCTCACTTAAAGCCAGGACATCCAGCTTCTTTTCATTCATAACATCTACAATCATCTCTTTCTTATCATTCGCACAACATCCACGCACATTCAAACATCCCACTTTGACGGTTTTCTTCTTCTTCTTTTTAGTAAGCTATACAGGAAAAGGGGTTACTAGCCCATTGTTCCCGGCATTTTAGTTGACTTTTACAACACGCATGGCTTACGGAGGAAAGATTCTTATTCCACTTCCCCATGGATATGAAAGGAAAAGCAATAAGAACAAGAACTATTAAGATAAAATCAAAGAAAACTCAGATGAGTGTGTATACATAAACGTGTACATGTTTGCGTAGTGTGACCTAAGTGTAAGTAGAAGTAGCAAGACGTACCTGAAATCTTGCATGTTTATGAGACAGAAAAAAGACACCAGCAATCCTACCATCATGTAAAACAGTTTCAGGTTTCTGTTTCACAGTCACCTGGCAGGATGGTAGTACCTCCCTGGGTGGTTGCTGTCTACCAACCTACTACCTACATATTTTTACTAAATTCCATTATGAGATGGAACATGCAGATTTTTTATTAGTTATAAATTTGGTTCATAAGATCCAAGGTATTCACTTTTGCAGTACTAAATTAACATTTGTATATTATATAAAATAGGATTTTTTCATTCATATGTTCACGTTTTGGTTAGCACTGGCTGCCAGGCTCTCAACTCGAACCTTAAAAGATCTACAAATAAATTGGTAGATATGCAAATCAATCTATAGGACCCTGACAAATCATCAACACATGAATGCATATGTATCAAATAAGTTTTACTGTACAGTACCATACTATAAGTATTATTATTATAATTAAAGTATTGTACATTAAAAAAGTGCCAAACCTATGGGTCATACTGCAGCACTATATATATTATTATAATCAAAAGAAGCGCTAGACCACAGGGGTCATACAGCGCCGCAGGGAAAAGTAGGATGCAGGAAGAATGGATTGTAAGAGGGAGAGGGATGATTAGTAGGGTATAGAGTGTAGTAGGGTAGTGGATAGTGCAAGGATAGAGTATAGCAAGATATTGAGGTAGAAGGGACTTCAGAGTTTATGTAGTTTGTGTAGTAAGTCATTTGCTGTCAGCACTGTACAGTGGACCCTCGGTTAACGAATACCCCGGAAATCGTACAATTATGTAAGTATAATATTGTAAGTGCATGTGGAAGTGTATTTTTGGGGGTCTGAAATAGACTAACCTACGTGACATTATTTCTTAAGGAAGTAAATTCGTTCGGTAATGGCACTTGAGCAGGCTTCTGGGATGAAGTTTTTTCGTTAACCGAGGGTCCACTGTATATAGAATTTGGATATATTGTGTGAGGTTTGACTGACTCTCAAAATCATAACATGACTGTAAACAAATCATGGAATGAATGGGATTGCTGCCACAAATTCAACTCCCCGCCCACTCATTCTCTGATTTGAAGTGTGAATACCTGTTCTTGAATTTTACAAAACGTTAATGTTAGAGTGTGAGCAAGGTAACATTTATGTAGGAATTCAGGGAAAATGGGTAGACTGGACTGTCCTGGAGGTGGGAAGTAGAGTGCCTGCACTCAGGAGGGATGAAGATGTTGCAGTTCATAGGGTCATATAAGCTATGATGTCAGCACACTTCTGACAGGACAGCAGTTGAATGAATGACAGCAAATGCATCCCCCCTCCTTTGGGTGGCTCACCCTATCTCTGTGGGGACTGCTGGTGTGTTAAAAAAATTAGTGTCAGTGTACAGTGTTATAATTGTCTGTCCAGTTAACATGAATAATTGTTCAATGTTTCATCTTCCTGCTACAGTCTCAAAACAGTCAGCACTGGGTACAAAATTTACAGCAGCATGCATCAGGTATCAAATTTATTAATGACATTCTGACACATAAACAAACCTCTAATTCACACAAATTTTAGCAGATTTTTATTTTTACCTTAGTATTTTTTTCTTGTTTCAGCAATCAATGAAAAGTTATACGTATACAAATTATTGTCTGGTCGTCTTCTTGGTGTTGCTAGCCGACACTACCAGCCAGTTACTCGTCTTGTATTCACTCCGTGTGGCAATTACTTTGCATCTGGTGGTGAAGATGGTTTTGTGTATCTATGGAGCTTGGCCAGTTTTATTGAAGCATTACACAAATATGATGCCCCACAGGTGCAACCACACTGTATCCTTGGTCAACATTCTGACACGGTAATTAAAAACCATTAATAAATTTATTACTGTACATGAATGAGTTTTATATTTCATCATAGTATTGCTGATAGTGCTCAAAGTGTGCTGCAATTATTATATCTTCCTTCATTAATCATTGTCATTATTTTTTTATTTTCAAAACAAAGCTAAGTGTAGTTAATTTTTTTTTTTTTTTGACAGGTTAGGGGCACTTTCTATGGCTATATTTTCTTACCTGTGCATCTTTGTGTTTTACTTCTACCATTTGTATTCATTTGTGCTTCCTGAGGCAGTCTTCATTCATTAACAGTTGTACAACCCATTAGTAACCTTTAAACTTGTTATCAATTAACCCTTTCACTGTCAAGACCCCTGCTCACAAACTTGCTCTCAGTGTCGAAGAATTTAAAAAAAAAAAAATTCTTATGAAATGATAGAGAATCTTTTCCCGATGGTAATGACACCAAAAGTACAAAATTTGATGAAAAACGTATGGAATTACACTCTCGCGAAGTTAGCGGTCTCGGTGATATTTATGCATCTGCGATTTCGCCCATTTTGAGCCCTATTTTCGACCAATTACATTGTTCCATTCGACCAAACTCATAGCTATTTTGCTAGAACTCCATTTGTTCTATTGATTGAGTAAAGAAACCACCCATTTACTGATTTCAACTACCCAATAAAGTGATCAGAAATTGGTAATTTGGTCAATTTCATACACAATTCAAGTAAGGCCAATTTGAAAATAGGGTCCAGAATTAACAATACAAACATTCCTAGCACTAAAATAACATTTTCTCTGTTCATTAGTCATGTCTCTAGGCCTCTCTTATATTATGCTTGCTTTCCATTTTGAATTTTTATTCACACAGAAAATAGAAGATTTAATTATGCAGACTACTGCATTATTGTAAAAATGGTATAAATAATATCAGCGCATTTGTGAAAGCATATTAGACCCACCAGTTGACATGTAATGGATGCGTGACGTGATTTGTTTACTCTTGAACATCAGCAAAAATCAAACATTTCCGCTACTTTGAGCTCAATTTCAAGGTACTTTTAGTCTGTAAACCATTCAAAATCATCTCTATTTCTGTAATGTATCTTCCATTCTATCAGAGACAAGAAAACAAGAATACAACCATAAATACCATATGAAAACACCATAAAGTCGGTGTTTTAAACCAAAAACACGGTTGGAGTTTTTTTTCTCTATGCACTGTGTGCTGCAGAATTTTTTTTATACTGCGCACACTGACCACTCAGACCCATTCTCTCATATGTAAGCCTACCAGCTTTCTTCTGCAAGACTGGAACCTGCTAGAATTTTGGCGTAATATTGCGGGACCAACACTGGCTTGCAAGCCGTAATATTGCAGAAGCAACAGTGAAAGGGTTAAGGTTTACTTGGTGTTTTCTTATCTTTAGGTAATAAATATGGACATGTTATCCTTAGAAATTTGCTGTTTTAAAATGATTTCTTTAGGTGACAGATTTGGCTATGACATCTTGTGGCATAAGGGGATTCCTTGTATCTTCATCACTGGATCATACTGCTCGGGTGTTTGACTTAATGACTGGACGTCTCGTGTATACTTTGGTTACTGCTGTTGGTGTGACCAGTGTAGCATGTAACAGTTTAGGTTCACAGTTGTTCTTGGGTCATAGTGATGGTACAATCAATATAGTGAACCTACTGCCAGCTCCTCTACATGGGGATGTTCAAGTAAGTGGTGCTGTAGAATAAGATGTATATTATTCTCTAACTGTCCACTCTTTGCCATGCTAGTGTTAGTAACTCTACATAAATCTGCTACATTAAATCAGACATTTCTTGAATACTGTTACAACTTTTGAAACTATTGGCTTATTTTTTATTTTTTTTTATTAACACATCGGCCGTTTCCAACTGAGGCAAGGTGACCCAAAAAAGAAGAAACACTTTCAATCATCACTCAATCCATCACTGTCTTGCCAGAGGCATGCTGATACTAAGGTTAAAAAACAAAACTGCAACATATTTACTCCCCTCCTTCAGAGTGCAGGAACTGTATTTCCCACCTCCAGGACTCAAGTCCAGTCTTTTTTAGTAAAATATTTTCAGAAAAAAATCAAACTTTTTCTCCTCATACTAAACATAAAAGGTTTAATCTTGTCTCATTATATATGTAGCAGCTCTTGTTTTCAATAATTAATTCTACTCCATTATACAGTGGACCCTCGGTTAACGAATACCCCGGAAATCGTGCAATTATGTAAGTATAATTTTGTAAGTTCTTGTGGAAGTGTATTTTTGGGGGTCTGAAATAGACTAACCTACGTGAAATTTTTCCTTAAGGGAGTAAATTCGTTCGGTAATGGTACTTGAACAGACTTCAGGAGTGAAGTTTTTACGAAACTCGGGGGTCCACTGTATAGCCTTCATGTCTGATGTAATAAATCTGGTGGATGCAGATTTTTTGGAAAAATACATGGGTTAAATATTTTGCAATATCATAAAGTACAGTGCATTGTACGATTTTTTGTAAAACAAAGTCAGTGTAATTATGTATATTGTAGCAACTCTTGTAGTGACTCCCATCCCAGCTCCTGACAGAGGTTAACCATACTAAAGTTTTTTCAAATCGGTAACATTGTTTTGGTATTAATAAGTCATTTTGATATTTAGAGGGACTGACAACTGTTATCAGTCAGAATATTTGTACATTATAATAGTTAGTGAATATATAATCCTTACTGATTTATAAGTTTATGACAAAAATGAAAAAAAAAAATGGGAATTATTAGATGGGGAGTTGGGAAGATGGCAGGAATATTTTGAGGTGCTGTTAAATGTTGATGAAGAAAGGGAAACCCTGATTTCATGCATTAACCAAGGAGGCATAACATCCTTTAGGAGTGAAGAAGAGCCAGTTGTGAGTGTGGTGGAGGTGCATGAGGCAGTGGGTAGAATGAAAGGGAGGGGGGTAAAGCAGCTGGGATTGATGGGATCAAGACAGAAATATTAAAAGTAGATGGAGAATAAAACTGGAGATATAATATTGGAGTGGTTGGTACTTTTGCTCAATAAATGCATGAAAGAGGGAAAGGTACCTAGGGACTGGCAGAAAGCATGCATAGTCCCTTTGTATAAAGGAAAGGGGAACAAAAGTGTAAAAATTATAGGGGAATAAGCCTGTTGAGTATACCAGATAAAGTGTATGTTAAGAGTTATTATTGAAAGAAGGGTAAGATAAACAAGAGACTTTAGGAAGGGTAGGGGATGTGTAGATCAAGTGTTTACATTGAAGAATATAAGTGAACAGTATTCAGATAAAGGTGAAAAGGTTTTTGTTGCATTAATGGATTTAGAAAAGGTATATGATAGGGTAGCAATGTGGCAGATGTTGCAAGTACAGTAGGGCCCCACTTTACGGCATTTTTGCCTTATGATATTCTGCTAATATGAACATTTCAAATTATAACCAAAACTTGTTATATAGCTCCCCCCACCTGACTTTCTAATACGATCACCTCGCATCACCTGTTTTGTTTACATTCTCCGTGAGCACATTTCTCCATTATGTCTGGACACTTTCCAAAATTTCAAGTGTTTTAAAATTATTTCATATTTTATATATACAGTGGACCTCCAACATTTCCTAATCGTTAGCAAAATTCATTCAGATAGTCACTGCTCAAGGGGACCATCTAACAGCTCATTGAAGCCTGCCAATCATTACCTCCTTAAATTTCGAAATATATTTCCTATGAGTGGATAGAGTATCTCAGTGTAAGGGAAATGAGGCCATATAAATGGAATTCTGAAAAAAAAATTAAGCTCAATTGCCAATATTCGAAGACCCCTTATATATGGTCCTGCCCGTTAAAGGGTGTCAAAATCTGAATGTTGCAAATTTGCAATTGTTAATAAAACACCCAATAAGTATTTTTCTATTTTATTATACAAACAGACAATATCAAAAACATAAATGGAACTTGTTTCCAAACATTTTGTAAGTATAAAAAAAATATAAACATGAACCAAAGAGCAACATGGACACATTGCAAAGGGATAAAACTTTCAAGTCCCATATTCCTGAATTTCCTGAGAAAGAACAATCATTCTAGATCACTAATTGCTACAATGAAAGGCTGTGAAGCAATTTTTGTCCTTCTTCATGTATGGATTGACTTTGCATACGGCACAGAAAAATGAGGATAAGACATGATTTTTCTTTGTGCTGCAATACTTGCAAGTAAGTAACTTGCCTAGCACTGGCCAGTGACCTAACATCAGGCCTTTCTGCACATTGGTGCTTCATTGAAGTATTCATCACCACTGTCAAGCAATTCCAGGTCATCTGGCTCTTGATATGAGTCACTTTCCTCCAAAATAAAGACATATTTGGACTTCTCTTTGGAGGAAGCACCATAAAACAATTTCTCATTGATCTGGAAGGACAATAAAAATGTTCTATACACACCCAGACCACTATAAAATTCATATATGCATTAGAAATTTTTATATAAATATTTATTTACTGAAATTTCAAATTGGGACTTGTCGGCAGGACCATGTTATTATATTCCTTTTTCGTTGCATTTTTTTAAATTGCATGGTGCACTCATATTATGCTTCACAAACACTTTACATATATCTCCAAATATGCCTAAACTATTTACGTATTTACACACTGGACACAACAATCAGTACTTACCGACATTGTAGAGAGTATAATCAGTGTATATGAGTGTTTGTAGAGGAAAAATCCGGCTCTGGGCGACGCCAAGCTGCAAGTGTTTACATTTTGGTCTCTCAACCAATGGGAAGCGAGCAGACGCCGTTCTCACTTAGCTGGAGCGACTCACAGAAGGCTTGTGATTGGTCAGAAATAGAGAACGGGAACCTAGATGCAGTGGGGGAGTAGGATGACACGCGCAAAAAACACGTGTTCAGGACAACATTAACATTGTCCTGCCCGTAAAGGGTTAACCCTTAAACTGTCCACACGTAGATATACGTTCACCTGCGTACTGCCCTGAATATTTTGTAAAAAAAAAAATAGTTTTTTTTTTTAAATGAATAACGCATTTTTAGAAATAAGATAGGCTAAAAAAAAAATTTTAGAGCCAGTACTTACCGAGATATAAGCCCGCGAAGTTGGTGCTAAATGATGTGGTGTCGGCAACATGGAGCACTGCCGCTTGCAGAAACAATAAACATTTATCGTTTTTTTTTTCAAATTTTTTCCATTTTCTGTTGTTTTCATGCTATGATAATGTTTTGATGCAGATCTTTTGATGTCATTGCCAATTCTTGTTTAGACACAAATGTTTGGTACTGAATTAGTAATCATACTGTCACTAACACACATGTTCACACTGATAAATTAATTTGTACACCTGGTTCAATCACTTACTATTGTTTACATATATATACAAGGTATTTACAAGTCCCATTTATGTTTCTAGAAGTCCTCCACTGTATGATACTCTAAGAAGCGTGGATTCATACAGAGTGCCACTCCACATTGCTGACACGTGTATCGTGTGTCTTTTTCGCACTTGGGGTCGCTGTTTACTGTAAGCACACACAACACACTTTTTCTGAGAGTACTTCTTCTTTGGAGTAGATGGTAATGGTATCAGGCAGTGACAGTTAGGGATTATTCGGTTGGGCACTTCCCCTTCTGGTTGTGGAGTGACAGGTCGCTGTTCAGGCCTTGTGGGGTGACAGGTCGCTGTGGAGTGGCAGGTATAGGTGTGGTACCATACTTCTCGCTATCTGCTTGATGACATTTAGGGTGAATTCCGCATATCGTTGTTGCTTCCCAGTCTTTATTTGTACATGTTGAAGGCATTGAGCATTGCAATGTCAACAAGGTGGAAAAACACTTTATATACCACTTGCGACTCCTACGCACACAGTCAACAAAGCCTATCATCATGTCACACTTGTCGAATAGTCGCATATTGTTTGTATAGTCGATGACAACGCTGGCTTTTCAATAGGTTCATTGTTGAGCCTGCTCAGTCTGTCTGTCTGTACCATCTCGTTTCTATGGATGGTTGACAGCAATGTCATGCCATGACAATGCCATGATGTCATTGGCATGAAACGCCTGCACTACACTTCCTCCAGTGAACTTTGGCATGTGTTTTCTATTTCTTCTCACTGTTCCGCATATATCAGTACAGTGGACCCCCGAGTTTCGTAAAAACTTCACTCCTGAAGTCTGCTCAAGTGCCATTACCGAACGAATTTACCCTTAAGAAAAATGTCACGTAGGTTAGTCTATTTCAGACCCCAAAAATACTTTTCCACAAGCACTTACATATTATACTTACATAAATGTACGATTTCCGGGCTTACGAAACTGGGGTCCACTGTATTGTTCACACGTAGGAAATCAGCGAGCATAGGGCTTGTGTACCAGTTGTCTGTGAACAATGTACAGTGGACCCCGAGTTTCGTAAAACTTCACTCCTGAAGTCTGCTCAAGTGCCATTACCGACAATTTACTCCCTTAAGGAAAATGTCACGTAGGTTAGTCTATTTCAGACCCCCAAAAATACTTTTCCACAAGCACTGACAATATTATACTTACATAAATGTACGATTTCCGGGGTTTACGAAACTCGGGGGTCCACTGTATGGCCCTTGCCAAGGTATGGCTGCATCATCTTGTGAACAACATCACCAGAAATGCCCAACATGCGTCTGGTATCATCGAGTGTATTTTTTCCTGTGTAGATAATGACATCCAACACAATACCAGTCTCACAGTCACACATAACAAACAGTTTTATACCAAAGCGATTACGTTTGCTTGGTATACAGTGGACCCTCGGTTAACGAATACCCCGGAAATCGTGCAATTATGTAAGTATAATTTTGTAAGTTCTTGTGGAAGTGTATTTTTGGGGGTCTGAAATAGACTAACCTACGTGAAATTTTTCCTTAAGGGAGTAAATTCGTTCGGTAATGGCACTTGAGCAGACTTCAGGAGTGAAGTTTTTACGAAACTCGGGGGTCCACTGTATATTGTTTGAATGACAGTTGTCCCTTGAACAGAACCAAGGACTCATCAACAACAATGTTCTTGAATGGATAAAAGTAGGCACTGAATTTTTGCTTGACATACATAAACAATTCCCGGATTTTGTAGAGGAGGTCATTTCGGTTTGGTGTATTCCTGTCAGAGAAGTGCAACATTCTTAGCAACAGAATGAATCTGTTGCAGGGAAGGAGGTCACGGAAGACTGGAGTGCTAATGAAGTGGTCTGTGGACCAGTAGTTTGCTATATTGTTCTTATATGTATGTGGCATAAGCATGACAGTGCCAAGGAATAAATACATTTCAGCCACAGTTGTATCTTTCCACCTGCGCAGCCGTGACGATTCTGTAACATCTACATGGCCCTTTTGTATACTGGTAGTACAGGTTGGTCTGGGTAACAATCAGTTTCATTATCGGCTCATCAAAGTATAGTTGAAAATAGTCTAACTCTGTAGACTCATCAGTGATGGGACAGTGTGGCATGATGCCACTTCCACTGCCATCAAAATTGAAAGGATGTGGCACGAATGGTGTATGTTCAGTCCAATTCCATTCACGATCAGATGGTGCAGGGTGGGCCTGTGGCATGGGACGTGGGGGAGCAGGAGGAGGGACGGGAGTGGGGCCAGCACATGGTTGAGAGGGTGCCGCGTGGTCCTTTGTCTGTCCGCACACTGCAACAGTGGTCCAGGCATCGTGCCACCCACCACTTCTTCCTCCATCCCAGCATACTCTCCTTCATTATCACTATCACTGTCAGTGGCAGGGTTTTGGAACGTGACCTGCTAAGACCCTTGCCTCTGACTGCATATAGCACACTGCCTGAACGTAGGTTATGATGCCCAAAGTACGTTTCACTGGGGAATAATGATAATCACTGTCACTCGACAATCGTCTATGGGCATAAAATCGATTTCATCATCGTCACTTATATCACCTTCACTATCGTCACCATAACACATGGAAAATGATAATTTCCTCTTGCGGAGTTGCCTTTGGGTAGCAACACTAGCAACCCCAGAGGTGCTGGGCTGAGGGTCTGTGGCCACACTGGCCACACCAGATGTGCTGGGCTGAGGGTCTGGTATGGCCACACTGTCCACACTGGCCACACTGGTCACCCCAGAGGTGATGGGCTGAGGGTCATCTGGGTTCTCATCAATAGTTTCACTAATTCCTTGATTATTAGTGGCTATATCACTGTCTAATTCACTAAACTCCGTTCTGTTTCACTTTCCGGGAATAGTAGAGTGTTAATACGACGAGGCGTGAGTGAATCACGGGGGTTTGCCATGATGTTGACCCAAGATGGAGCTGAAACTAACTGGGGCTACCATGCGGTACCCTGGCGTCCCCGATTTTTTTCATACTGCGCAGACCCATTCTCTCATGTCTAGGCGACTCAGGCCTATCGCTCTAAATTTGAATGAATGAAAAATAAAACGTAGATCTACTTTCAGGGCAGTAGGCACGTGAACGTATATCTACGTGTGGACAGTTTAAGGGTTAAGAAATAATGTCAAGTAGGTTAGTCCATTTCAGACCCCCAAAAATACACTTCCACAAGCACTTACAATATTATACTTACATAATTGTACGATTTCTGGGGTGCTCGTTAGGCGGGGGTCCACTGTACGTCACTCCTGCCTGTCCCAGCTACTGGACCACTATGACAAGGTCCTGGATGCTATAGAGGATAAACAAAATGCAGATGTACTATACACAGACTTTGCTAAAGCCTTCGACGAGTGCGACCATGGTGTAATAACGCACGAAATGCATGATAAAGGAATAACAGAAAAAGTTGGTAGCTGAATCTATGACTTCCCAACAAATAGAACACAAAGAGTAATAGACAGAGTAAAGTCTGAGACAGCTACAGTGAAAAGCTCTGTTCCACAAGGCATAGTACTCACTCCCATCCTATTCCTATTCCTCATATCTGACATAGACAGAGATGTAAGCCATAGCTCCGTGTCTTCCTTTGCAGATGACACCCAAATTGCCATGACAGTGTCCTCCATCGAAGACACTGGAAGATGCCAAGCGGACATCAAACAAATCTTCAAATGGGCCACTCAAAACAACATGAAGTTCAATGAAGAGAAATTTCAGCTACTCAGATATGGAAAACTTGAGGAAATTAAAACTGTTTCAGGGTATACAACAAATTCTAACCATACAATAGAGCAAAAAAGTAATGTGAAGGACCTGGGAGTGATAATGTCAGAGGATCTCACCTTCAAAGACCACAACAATGTATCTACCGCATCTGCTAGAAAAATGATAAGATGGATAATGAGAACCTTCAAAACTAGGGATGCCAAGCCCATGATTCTCTTCAAATCGCTTGTTCTGTCTAGGCTGGAATACTGCTATACACTAACTGCCCCCTTCAAGGCAGGCAAAATTGCTGACCTGGAGAGTGTACAAAGAACTTTCATGGCATTCATAAGTACAATAAAGCACCTAAATTACTGGGAATGGTTGAAGTCCCTTGATTTGTAATCTCTGGAGTGCAGGCGAGAAAGATACATGATAATATACACTTAGAAAATCCTAGAGGGATTGGTACCAAACTTGCACATGAAAATCATTCCCTATGAAAGCAAAAGATTCGGCAGGAGATTCAACATTCTCCCAATAAAAAGCAGGGACCAGGTTGAGAGTCACTGGACCTCTGTCTCACAAAATAACTGTCCAGAAAGGTCTGTTTTTGGCGGTTCTTTAAAATGTCCCTAAAATGCGACTAGACATTGTCAATGAACATGTCGCATACACAGCCTGCAACAGCTTTGTCAGGGTGATGCTCCTCCACAAATCTTTCCATCCTAGTCCACATTGCACACATCTCCTTAATCTCTGAAGAAAGCAATTTCTTCCTTCTCCCTTCCTCCTCCTCTGAAGCAATTTCCTGAGCTCTGGTCTTTTGTTGTTGCAGATTAAGATCCAGCAGCTCTTCAGTGATTATTTCTTCATTGTGGTCCTCCACCAACTCTTCCACATCCTCACCACTAACCTCCATCCCCATGGATGTCCCCAATGCCACAATTGTTTCCACAACTGGCATAGGGATGTCAGTGTCAGCCTGACATCCCTATCTGGCCACAATTTTCTCCAAGCAGAGTTCATCGTCCTGGAAGTCACTTCCTGCCAAGCCTAACCTATAAGGCGTATGCAATGGAGGATATTGAAGTGATCTTTCCAGAACTCTCTTAGGGTCAATTCAGAGTCTGAAGTTATGTCAAAGCACCTTTGAAACATTGCTTTGGTGTAGAGTTTTTTGAAGTTTGAAATGACCTGCTGGTCCATGGGCTGGAGGAGAGGAGTGGTATTAGGGGGCAAGAACTTCACTGTGATGAAATTAAAATCCTCCACAATTTGCTCTTCCAAGTCTGGAGGATGAGAAGGAGCATTGTCCATTACCAGGAGGCACTTAAGTGGCAATTTATTTTCCAGGAGGTATTTCTTCACACTGGGGCCAAACACTTCATTGAACCAATCAAGGAAAATTTCCCTCGTGACCCATGCCTTACTGTTAGCCTTCCACATCACACACAAATTAGCCTTGGCGACACTGTTTTTCTTGAACATTCCGGGATTTTCAGAGTGATACACCAGTAAAAGCTTCACTTTGAAATCCCCACTAGCATTACCACACAACATGAGAGTTAGCCTGTCTTTCATAGGCTTGTGTCCTGGCAGTGCATTTTCCTCCTTCGTGATGTAGGTCCTCTTTGGCCTGTTTCATCACAATTGAACACTTGTTGGGGTTTGAATTGTTCAACCTCTATGTACCCCTTGAATTCGTGCACAAATTTTTCAGCCGCACATTTGTCAGAACTTGCAGCCTCTCCATGCCTTACAACATTGTGTATGCCAATTCGCTTCTTGAAATTTTCGAACCAGCCTTTGCTGGCCTTGAATTCATCAACATCAGCACTTGTTCCAGGACTTTTCTTTACGAGATCATCATGCAACTGCCTTGCCTTTTCGCAAATTATTGACTGTGTAACACTATCTCCTGCTAACTCTTTTTGTCTGATCCACAAAAGCAACAACTTCTTTGATTATTTACGATCTCTTTTTCGTTAGCATATTCACCCCTTTCGCAACATCAGCTTCCTTGATTTCCTTTTTCTTCAACAAGATGGAAGTGATGGTTGAATGGGCCTTCCCATACATCCTGGAGAGCTCCCCCACACGCACTCCACTTTCATATTTTTCTATGATCTCTTTCTTAACTTCAATCGTGTTTCTCACTTTCTTTACCAAAGAGCTGGCACTAGCAGCTTTCTTTGGGCCCATGGTGGCTTATTTAGCAGTTGCAAGCACTAAAACGAATGAAATATTAAGAAATGTATTGTATGAATGCATGGGGTGATCGTCACTCGCTGGTAAACCATGGCACACTGATGCTGAATGGTGTTTGTGTGCCCGCGGTGGCTGGGAGACCGCTCGGACGTGTTTCATACGACCGCCGATTTTAAGCCGACGGACGAAAATCGAGCCAGTATTTTGCCAAAAAAAAGCTGCCGATTTTAAACTTTGCCGATATTCAAGGGGGACGATTTTCAAGGGTCCACTGTATATCATTTATAAGTGGAAAAAGTGGCGTACTGTTTTCTGGCAGTAGCCTGGAACCTAACCTGCTGTATAAGTGGTTCCCTACTGTGTATGAAATAGGTGGTAGGTTATGGAAATCAGTTAAGAGTTTTTATGAAGATGTTGCAAGTACAGTGGTACCTCGACTTACGATGTTATCATCTTACGTTATATTCGATAACCGATATTTATAACGTAAGAAATTTGAATGCGACTTACGTTGTTTGATTCGTCTACCGACATTCGTACCGGACGTGTCCGCTGGCGCCCAGCTGGGCGCACTCCAGGGGCGTCAGTGTGCTATTGTTTACAAGTGAGAGCGACCACCCACCCACACCCACGCATTCATACCAGTATATTGTCATTATTCCACTGTTTTTAGTGCTTGCAACTGCTAAATAAGCCACCATGGGCCCCAAGAAAGCTCCTAGTGCCAAGCCTGTGGTAAAGAATGTGCAAGGAGTGTAGCATTTATGCAGGGAGTGTAGCATTATGCAGGGAGTGTAGCAGGCATGCAGGGAGTGTAGCAAAGATGCAGAGAGTGTAGCAGGGATGCAGGGAGTGTAGCAGGCATGCAGGGAGTGCAGGCATGCAGGGTAGCAGGCATGCAGGGAGTGTAGCAGGCATGCAGGGAGTGTAGCAAGGGATGCAGGGAGTGTAGCAAGGATGCAGGGAGTGTAGCAAGGATGCAGGGAGTGTAGCAAGGATGCAGGGAGTGTAGCAAGGATGCAGGGAGTGTAGCAAGGATGCAGGGAGTGTAGCAAGGATGCAGGGAGTGTAGCAAGGATGCAGGGAGTGTAGCAAGGATGCAGGGAGTGTAGCAAGCATGCAGGGAGTGTAGCAAGCATGCAGGGAGTGTAGCAAGGATGCAGGGAGTGTACAAGGATGCAGGGAGTGTAGCAAGGATGCAGGGAGTGTAGCAAGCATGCAGGGAGTGTAGCATTCATGCAGGGAGTGTAGCATTCATGCAGGGAGTGTAGCATTCATGCAGGGAGTGTAGCATTCATGCAGGGAGTGTAGCATTCATACAGGGAGTGTAGCATTCATGCAGGAGTGTAGCATTCATGCAGGGAGTGTAGCATTCATGCAGGGAGTGTAGCATTCATACAGGGAGTGTAGCATTCATGCAGGGAGTGTAGCATTCAAAGAAAAAGGCCAGTAACCCCAGAAAAGGACTTGGTACCTGCAGTGTTAATGGAAGGGGATTCCCCTTCCAAACATTAGCATACTACTCCACCTTCTCCCCTCCTCCCGTCCTCCACACATCAACAACTCTTCAATAAATGTAAGTGAAATGTTATTGTACAATATTTACATGTGTATTTAGGTATTCTTTATTAAATTCTGTATTATTTAATGTCAAAAAGTTCTAAAAAATATTTTATTTAACTACTTTTGGAAGTCTTGGACGGATTAAATTTATTTCCATTATTTCTTATGGGGAAAATTGATTCGTCTAACGATTGTTTCGCCTTAAGATATGCCCTCTCTGACGGATTAATATCGTAAGTCGAGGTACCACTGTATATGGAACAGTTAGTAAGTTACTAAATGCTATAAAGAGTTTTTATGAGGATAGTGAGGCTCAGGTTAGGATGTGTAGGAGAGAGGGAGATTACTTCCCAGTAAGAGTAGGTCTTAGACAGGGATGTGTAATGTCACCATGGTTGTTTAATATATTTATAGATGGGGATGTAAAAGAAGTATATGCTAGGGTGTTGGAGAGAGGGGTGGGATTAAATTAGGGGAATCAAATACAAAATGGGAGTTGACATGGTTACTTTTTGCTGATGATGCTGTGCTTTTGAAAGAGATTCTAAAGAAAAGTTGCAAAGGTTAGTGGATGAGTTTGGGTGTGTAAAGGTAGAAAGTTGAAAGTGAGCATTGATAGGAGTAAGGAGTAAGGTGATGAGGGTATCAAACGATTTTGATAAAGAAAAATTGGATATCACATTGGAGGGAGGGAGTATGGAAGAAGTGAATGTGTTCAGATATTTGGGAGTTGACTTGTCAGCAGATGGGTTTATGAAGTACAGTGGACCCTCAAATTTTGTAATTAATCCGTTCCAGAGAGTCTGATGAAAGGCGAAAATTACAAATGACGAAACCATTTTCCCCATAAGAAATAATGTAAATCCAATTAATCCGTTCCAGACACCCAAAAGTATTAACAAAAAATATTTTTTTTTAAATTAAATATAGATTTACATACAGAAAACAATGAAAAATCAAGTCTAAAACAATAATATCACACTTACCTTTATTGAAGACTTGTTGGTGTATGAATAAAATAGAATGTCATTACGTATGTTAATAATTGTGGCAGCGGCAGAGAAGTCCTTCAATATGACACTAATATCAACTCTACGGCTTATTTATCTATCACAACTCATCTAATATGACATAATAAACAATATTAATAACATAGAAACATGACATATACTCTAGAATGAATAAAATATGTCATTACGTATGTGAGAAAGTGGTGTTGTGTTGTTGGGTTTATAAGGGCCACTGAGAGCACACACCGTACATATTAGTGGTAGGGTGGCGGCAGCAGAGGCCACCACCACTATTCACACAAACAATGTGCGTTAATTTATAAATAAAAAATATTTACACTATAAATGAGAAATATTTACACTTAACTTTTAAAGGATGCTGGCAGGGGGCGGCGTTGTTGTCAGTGGCCCTATATACCTCAAACAACAATGGAGGAATTAAGTTTCATGTCGTCATTTTTCTATCGCTTAATCGCTTAACTTACTTGCTACACTGTTAATGCTACACTTTATCACTGGCTGGCGCTATAGCCTTTATCGACTCGTGCTGCTTTAGTATCGTACATATACGTAGTAGAATCATTGAAGAAGGCATATTCTCCCCTCTCTCTTCTTTGGTAAAAAAGGTGTTTCTCACCTTCTTTACCAAAGGGCTGGCATTAGGAACTTTCTTTGGGCCCATGGTGGCTTATTTAGCAGTTGCAAGCACATAAAAGAATGGAATATTACGAAATATATCGTATGAACGCGTGGGGTGATGATCACTCGCCGATAAACAATGGCACACTGACTCTGAATGGTGTGGGAGGCTGGCTTTGTGCCGACAAATGGCGAGGGTATATTTTGACGAAAAAACATTACGAAAGGAGAAATTTACAAAGCGCGAGGCTTACGAAACTCGAGGGTCCACTGTATGAAGTTGACCATAGAACTGATGAAGGAAAAAAGATGAATGGTGCTTTGAGGTATCTGTGGAGGCAAAAAAAAACGTTATCCATGGAGACAAAGAAGTGAATGCACGAGAGTATAGTGGTACTAACACTCTTATATGGGTGTGAAGCATGGGTTGTAAATGCTGTAGCAAGGAGGAGGCTAGAGGCAGTGGAGATGTCATGTCTAAGGGCAGTGTGTGGTGTAAATATTATGCAGAGAATTCATAGTGTGGAAATTAGGAGGTGTGGAGTTACTTAAAGTATTAGTCAGAGGGCTGAAGAGGGGTTGTTGAGGTGGTTTGGTCATTTAGAGAGGATAGAACAAAGTAGAATGACTTAGAAAGTGTATAAATCTGTAGGGGAAGGAAGGTGGAGTAGGGGTCGTCCTAGAAAAGGTTGGAGGGAGGGAGTAAAGGAGGTTTTGTGGGCGAAGGGCTTGGACTTCCAGCAAGCATACGTGAGTGTCTTAGATAGGAGTGAATAGAGACGAATGGTTTTTGGGACCTGATGAACTGTTGGAGTGTGAGCAGGGTAATATTTTGTAAAGGGATTCAGGGAAACCGGTTAGCTGGACTAGAGTCCTGGAGGTGAGATGTACAATGCCTGCACTTTAAAGGAGGGGTTTGGGATATTGGCTGTTTGGAGTGACATAACTGTCGTGTCTGGGTGCCTCTGCAAATACGGTGATTATGTATGAGTGATGGTGAAAGTGTTGAATGATGATGAAAGTTTTTCTTTCTTTGTGGGTTTTTCTTTCTTTTTGGGTCACATTGCCTAAGTGGGAAACGGTCAACATGTTAAAAAAAAAAAAAAAATAGTGAAGCACAGGTTAGGGTATGTAAGAAAAAGGGAGATTTTCATTAAAAATAGGCCTTGGGGAAGGGTGCATGATGTCACCATGGTTTTTTGACATAATTATATATGGGGTTCCTTGGTAGTAGGTTGGTAGACAGCAGCCGCCCAGGGAGGTACTACCGTCCTGCCAAGTGAGTGTAAAACGAAAGCCTGTATTTGTTTTACATGATGGTAGGATTACTGGTGTCTTTTTTCTGTCTCATAAACATGCATGATTTCAGGTATGTCTTGTTACTTCTACTTACACTTAGGTCACACTACACATTCATGTACAAGCATATATATATACACACCCCTCTGGGTTTTCTTCTATTTTCTTACTAGTTCTTGTTCTTATTTCCTCTTATCTCCATGGGGAAGTGGAACAGAATTCTTCCTCCATAAGCCATGCGTGTCGTAAGAGGCGATTAAAATGCCGGGAGCAAGGGGCTAGTAACCCCTTCTTCTGTGTATATTACTAATTGTAAAAGGAGAAACTTTCGTTTTTCCTTTTGGGCCACCCCGCCTTGGTGGGAAACGGCCGACGTGTTGAAAGAAGAGAAAGAATATATGGGGTTGTAAAAGTGGATGCTAGGGTATTAGGGAGAGGTGAGGGTTTAAAATATGCAGATTCTAATACAAAATGAGAGTTATCACAGTTGCTTTATGTTAATGACACTGTGCTTTTGAGAGACTTTGAAGAGAAGTTGCAAAGGTTGGTGGATGAATTTGGGAGGGCATGTAAAAGGAAACAGCAAGGTGATGAGGGTAACAAATGAGTTAGTTAATGAAAGATTGGATATCAGATTGGAAGGAGAAAGCATGGAGGAAGTGAATGTGTTAAGATATTTGGGAGTGGACTTATTGGCGAATGGGTATATGAAAGACGAGGTGAACCGAGGTGAACCATAAAATTGATGAGGAAAAAAAGATGGTTGGTTCATTGAGGCATCTGTGGAGACAAAGAATGTTAATCCATAGAGGCAAAAAGGGAAGTGTGTGAGAGTATAGTGGTACAAAAACTTATATGGGTCTGAAGCATGGGTTGTGAATGTTGCAGCAAGGAGGAGGCTGGAGGCAGTTGAGATGTCATGTCTGAGGGTGTTTAAATATTATGCAGAGAATTCATAGCTTTTAGATTAGGAGGTGCAGGGCTATGAAAAATATTATCCAGAGGGCTGAGGAGGGATTGTTGAGGGGGTTTGAACGTTTAGAGAAGTTGGAGCAAAATAGGATGATTTTGAGGGTGTATAAATCTATAATGAAGGGAAGGCAGGTTAGGTGTTGCTCTAAGAAAGGTTGGAGGGAAGGGGTTAAAGGAAGTTTTGTTCGCAAGGGACTTGGACATCCAGCAGGTGTGTGTGTTAAATAGGAGTGAGTGGAGGCAAATGGTTTTTGAGATTTGACAAGCTGTTGGAATGTGAGAAGGTAACAGTTTGTGAAGGGATTTGGGGAAACCAGTTAGCTGGACTTAAAGTCCTGGAGGTGGAAAGTACAGTGCCTGCACTCTGAAAGAAGGATGGGGATATTTGCAGTTTGGAGGGACATCTCAACTGTAGTATTGGTGTGCCTCTGGCAAGATAGTGTTGGTAAAAGTGTTTCTTCTTTTTGGGGCCACCCTACCTCAGTGGAAGATGGCAAGTGTTAAAAAAAAAATGCATTTTTACTTTCAGGTTACCAGTAGAGGAATTGAATGCCACCAAAAATCTGTGAGATGTCTAGCTGTTACTGCTTCTGGTAACCACCTGGTTACTGGGGGAGATGATGGTGAAGTCAAAGTATGGTCTGTCATTGCTGCTGATCTAACAACCATGGGAAATGCCAAAAACTCCCACATAGCATTGCAGAGAGTTGTGCACATGGGTCGTGGTCCAATTACTAACCTATCCATTATGCACACTGAAAGAGAGGTCAGTTTCATTCAGTTCTAAAAATCATACTACATTAATAAAGTTAATACAGGTGTCTTCATTTTATGCTGCAGATGTGTTCCAGGTCCTTGGCATCTGTACTGAGCTCAGTACAGATGCTCATAATAAGACTGCATGAAGCAAGGGAGACCTGTATCATTGTTCATTGTTGTTCTGCTTTAAAAACACAGTATCTTAGATTTTAAGGTCTTTCCCTTCAAGGAGTGTGCACACATTAACCCCTTAACTGTCCAAACGTAGATCTACGTTCTTACTGCTAGCACTCCAAACATAGATCAACATTTTATTTTTCCTGCTCCAAATTTGGCACGATTGGCCTGAGGTGCCTGGTCAGTATGGAATGGGTCTTAACACTCAGTGTGCGTAGCATTAAAAAAATCTGGGACCACTTAATACCTTGTTTGAGCACCAATTCAATTGAGCGCCAGCTAGAGCAAACAGCGTGGCAAACACCAGGGATTCACCGATGTCATGTCGTATTAACACCCTTTTTAAGAGGAAAGTGATATTGACCCTGAGTTTGGTGATTGAGATGGATGTGGCCACAAGTGGTCGAGGAAATATCAAATACCTCGATAATAACCCATGTGCAACATTTGTGCAACATCCTTTCAGTTTTGATACCACTGGTAGTGTCATCCAGAATGTCCTATAACCTATGCCCTAAGTAAAGAGAAACAATTCTGGAAAGTGTAATATGTGTTCGACAAGCTGGCTGGCTGACTGACTTTGGCTGTCTCTATCTCTGTCTGTCTGTATCTGTCTCACTGGTACACACAAACAGTTATTATACATAACCCCAAAAAATCCAGACACAGTGCTATACTGTGCTTGTTGATATAAGGCATAATAAGCATGACTAGCAAGTAATACACATTTTCACTGGTTCAGAAATCAGATGTGATGACTCTGCATCGTGTGTAATACCTATTGGTTCATGAGCGGCTCTCTGAGACAGAAAGAGACAAGCAGACAGAGACAGAAAGACAAACCGATAGACAGACATGTTTATGTGTAACAGTGAAAACAAATAAAGCCAAAGCGGTGCACGATCATCAAATGTCACTCCACTGCTACACTGTCAGCAGTGGAGTGACACGTGTCTTACACCATGCTTCAAGGAGTTTCATATATACTCTAGCATGTCTAAAACTTTGCTGGGACCTATAAATACTTTGTATATACAGCCTCTCCTCAGCGACGTACTCTTTTACCGACGCCTCGGACTTATGACAGGCTCTGACCAGTATGCATGCCTAAATAATGTATATTAGAGCTGATTTCCTCTATTCTGTTTACATATTACAATATACAGTACACTACTGTATAAACATTTAAAAAATATACCAGAAATGTTATAAATGGTGCAAAGGTGACATTAAAACAATATCAAAGATAATTGACACAAACCCACTACCAGTATAGTATCGTCCTCACTTAGCGATTAATTCGTTTACCGACATAGTCTTAGGAACGGAACTCCGTCGTTAATTGAGAAGAGGCTGGTGAAAATGTTCACCTGTCAGTGTGTTTGTGACTATTTGAGTACTATTTCAGTACCTAATATTAGTGTCAGAACAAACATTGGCTATGAAATCACAAGAACTACTACAAATTGTAAATATCAGAACATAATTTTTTTTTTAACACGTCAGCCGTCTCCCACCGAGGCAGAGTGACTCAAAAAGAAAGAAAAAACTTTTATCATCATTTAACCCTTAAACAGTCCAAATGTATATATACGTCCTTACTGCTACTGCCCCAAACGTATACAGTGATCCTTCGTGTTTCGGTGTTTCCGAATATCGGTTATTTCGTGTTTCGGTGTCTTTTTTCGGTCAATGTTTCCCTCGTGTATCGCTCTATCCCTCGTGTATCGGTCCATACCAGACCTGTTCGCCTGCCCGCACTTGCGCGCCTCGCCACGCAGGACGCCAGTCTAGCGTTGTTTACCATTGAGAGAACATTACCCAGCGTGCTCTTTCAAACATTTCACAATAAATTTACTCAAAGAAGCTTCCTAGTGGCACCCCTGTGGTAAAGAAAGTGAGGAACACCATTGAACTAAGGAGTGTAGCAGAGATGCAGGGAGTGTAGCAGGAAGGCAGGGAGTGTAGCAGGCATGCAGGGAGTGTAGTAGTGATGCAGGGAGTGTAGCAGGGATGCAGAGAGCGTAGCAGGGATGCAGGGAGTGTAGCAGGGATGCAGGGAGTGTAGCAAGGATGCAGGGAGTGTAGCAGGAAGGCAGGGAGTGTAGCAGGGATGCAGGGAATGTAGCAGGAAGGCAGGGAGTGTAGCAAGCATGCAGGGAGTGTAGTAGGGATGCAGGGAGTGTAGTAGGGATGCAGGGAGTGTAGCAGGAAGGCAGGGAGTGTAGCAAGCATGCAGGGAGTGTAGTAGGGATGCAGGGTGTGTAGCAGGGATGCAGGGAGTGTAGCAGGCATGCAGGGAGTGTAGCAGGAAGGCAGGGAGTGTAGCAAGCATGCAGGGAGTGTAGCAGGGATGCAGGGTGTGTAGCAGGGATGCAGGGTGTGTAGCAGGGATGCAGGGTGTGTAGCAGGGATGCAGGGAGTGTAGCAGGCATGCAGGGAGTGTAGCAGGCACGCAGGGAGTGTAGCAGGGATGCAGGGAGTGTAGCAGGCATGCAGGGAGTGTAGCAGGCATGCAGGGAGTGTAGCAGGCATGCAGGGAGTGTAGCAGGCATGCAGGGAGTGTAGTAGGGATGCAGGGAGTGTAGTAGGGATGCAGGGAGTGTAGAAGGAAGGCAGGGAGTGTAGCAGAGATGCAGGGAGTTTAGCAGGAAGGCAGGAAGTGTAGCAGGCATGCAGGGAGTGTAGTAGGGATGCAGGGAGTGTAGCAGGGATGCAGAGAGTGTAGCAGGCATGCAGGGAGTGGGGATTCCCTTCCAAATGCTAACCCCTCTCCCTGTCCTCCTCCCTATCTTCCAGATGCCAGCAACTCTCTTCAATAAAGGTAAGTAAATGTTATTTTAAATGTTTAATTATAAATTTATTACTTTATAATTGTTTTGTGTATGTAAAACTATAGTATTTATTCTTTAAAAAAATTATTTATTTGTGAATATTTTTGGGTGGAACTGATTAATTGTATTTACATTATTTCTTATGGAAGATAAGGTTTCGAGTTTCGAAGTTTTCGAGTTAAGGTCTAGCTCCTGGAACGGATTAAGAGTGATAGTTGAGGGACCACTGTACAGTGGACCCCCGGTGTTCGTGATGCTCCAAACTCGAACAATTATGTAAGTGTATTTTTGTAAGTGCCTTTGTAAGTGTATTTTTGGGGGTCTAAAAGGACTAGTCTAATTTACATTATTCCTTATGGGAATAAATTTGTTTGGTAATGGCACT
The DNA here is from genome assembly GCA_009830355.1 of Cherax destructor. Lineage (NCBI taxonomy): Eukaryota > Metazoa > Arthropoda > Malacostraca > Decapoda > Parastacidae > Cherax > Cherax destructor. Next base: position 60,901 of record WNWK01003660.1, read on the forward strand.
TGAACAGCATTCTGGAACAAAAAAATCACGAAAACCGGGGGTCCACTGTACAGTGGACCCTCGGTTAAAGGCCAACTCGGTTAGAGGCTGGTTTTTCGGCTCCCAGTTAGAGGCTGTTTTTCGGTTAGAGGCCGTATGGGATGCGTCTGTCCGCCAGCTGGGGCCACTTGTGCTTCAGTTTGCCTGTGTCTCGGTGCGTGAGGAAGCTTATGTTCATTCATCCAAACATTTTGTTATATTCCATTGTTTTTGGTGGTTATTTATCAAGTGCATCTGCGAAATAAGTCACCATGGCCCCAAGGAAAGTTCTTAGTAAAGTTCCTTTGGTAAAGAAAGTGAGAAACACGATAGAATTCAAGGCAGGCAGGCATAGAGACAAGGAGAGTAGCAGGCATGCAGGGAGTGTAGCAGGATGCAGGGAGTGTAACAGGCATGCAGGGAGTGTAACAGGCATGCAGGGATGGTGTAGTGCAGGAGTGTAGCAGGCATGCAGGAGTGTAGCAGGCATGCAGGGAGTGTAGCAGGCATGCAGGGAGTGTGAGCATGCAGGAGTGTAGCAGGCATGCAGGGAGTGTAGCAGGCATGCAGGGAGTGTAGCAGGCATGCAGGTGTGCAGGCATGCAGGGAGTGTAGCAGGCATGCAGGGAGTGTAGCAGGCATGCAGGGAGTGTAGCAGGCATGCAGGGAGTGTAGCAGGCATGCAGGGAGTGTAGCAGGCATGCAGGGAGTGTAGCAGGCATGCAGGGAGTGTAGCAGGCATGCAGGAGTGTAGCAGGCATGCAGGGAGTGTAGCAGGCATGCAGGGAGTGTAGCAGGCATGCAGGGAGTGGCAGATGCAGGGAGTGTAGCAGGCATGCAGGGAGTGTAGCAGGCATGCAGGGAGTGTAGCAGGCATGCAGGGAGTGTAGGATGGGGGTGAGCAGGCATGCAGGGAGTGTAGCGGCTGAGTGAGTTCAGTGTAGTGGCATTAAACAGAGAAGAGCTTTGCTACCTGAAGTCCTTATGGAGCGGATTACCTTTCCAACACTACTCCTCCCTCTTTTCTCCACTTTATCTTCAGAAGCCAGCATTATCTTCAATAAAGTGTATGTAATACTAATTTAATTGTTAAACAAAATTTTTTTTTTTTTTTAATATTTTTGTCTGGAACAGATTAATTGTATTTACATTAATTCTTATGGGGAATATTATTTCGGTTAAAGGCCATTTCAGTTTAAGGCCGAGCTTCTGGAATGGATTACGGCCTTTAATTCAAGGTCCACTGTATATACGTTTTATTTTTCCTGCCTCCAAATTTGGCTTGATTGGCCTGAGATGCCTGGTCAGCATAGAATGGGTGTTAACCCTTTGGGGGTCGACAGGCCTTCTCGGAAACCTGTTCTTTGGGTCGAAATGTTTTTGGAAAAAAAATAATTTGTTCTTATGGAATTATAGAGAATCTTTTTCCGATCATAACGCCACCAAAATTATGTAATTTGATAAAAAACTAACGGAATTATGTTTTCGCGAAGTTAGAGGTATTGATGACATTTACGCATCAGCGATTTTGCCCAGTTTGAGCCCTATTTTCGGCAAATTCCAATGTTTCAGTCTACTAAAATTATAGCTATTTCGCTAGAACTCTATTTCTTCTATCGATTGAGTACAAGAAACTGCCTATTTACCAATTTCAACTACTCAAAATAGTGGTCAGAAAAATGGCAATTTGGCCAATTTCACACAAATTTCAAACGATGCCAATTTCAAAATAGGGTCCAGAATAAACAAGGCAGACATTCCTGGCACTAAAATGACATCTTCTCTGTTCTTTAGTCACGTCACCAGGCCCCTCTTACATTACTTTTGCTTTTCATTTTGAATTTTTATTCTCCCAAAAAGATAGAAGATTTACTGTTATGTATACAACTGCATCATTGTATAAATGGTATAAATAATATCAGAGCACTTGTGCATGAATATTAGACTCGCCAGTTGATGTATATTTTACGCATGGTGTGATTTGTTTACTCTTGAACATCGTCAAAAATCGAACATTTTCGCTACTTTGAGCTCAATTTCAAGGTACTTGTCCTTGTCAAACCAATCAAAATCATCTCTATTTCTGTAATATATCTTCCATTCTATCAAATGAGACCAAGAAAACGAGAATACATCAATAAATACCATACGAAAATAGACTGCAAAGTCTCTGTTTTGAATGAAAAAAACGGTCAGAGTTTTTTTTCTCTCATTATGCAGTGTGTGGTGCAGGATTTTTTTTATACTGCGCACACTGACCACATAGACCCATTCTTTCATATGTAGGGCTACCAGTCGTTTCCCACTTAATTTGAAGCCGCTAGAATTTACGCGTACTAATACGGCACCAACCCCTGCTCGTAAAACGTACTAGTACGGCACTGACCCCCAAAGGGTTAACACTCGGTGTGCACCATATTAAAAAAATCTGGGACCACTTAGTACTTTGTGGGAGCACCAGTTAAATTGAGCGCCAGCTAGAGCAAACACTGCGGCAAACATCAAGGATTCACTGATGTCATGTTATATTAACACTCCCTTTTTAAGTGGAAAGTGATGTCGGCATGCTGGCCGACCAGCTGGCTGGCCACCTGGCCACCTGGCTGCCAGCACCTGGCTTGCCAGCTGGGTACCTGATTGGCTGTCTCTATATCCGTCTGTCTGTCTGTATCTATCTGTCTCTTTGTCTCTATCTGTCTATCAAGGGAAGCAGTGTAAGCTCATCAAATGTCATCACTGTAATTACTGGACTGATAAGAAGAGATAAGACTACCCTCACCCCTCATCAAATGTCACCAGAGTCATTAGTGTAAGATAAGATAAGATGGTGACAAACATCTTACATAATGCTTCAATGGAACTTTATCATTATTATTATTATTACATATTATTATTATTATTATGCACTATCATTATTATTATTATGCACTATCAGACAAACAGAAAGACAGACACATAGACAGACAGACAAGTTTGCGTAACAAATTAACAAATAAAGCGAAGCAGTGTAAGCTCATCAAATGTCATCACTGTAATTACTGGACTGATGAGAAGAGATAAGACTACCCTCACCCCTCATCAAATGTCACCAGAGTCATTAGTGTAAGATAAGATAAGATAAGGCAGTGACAAACATCTTACATAATGCTTCAAGGGAACTTTATTATTATTATTATGCACTATCATTATTATTATTATTTGAGTACAATTTCAGTACCTAATATTACTGTCAGAACAAAGTTTGGCTATGAGAGAGAATTCATCAGTCGTACACCAAACACCACCAGACTTTACCTCTTGCAGTGGTGTTGTAAGTCAGGAGAACAAGAACTACAATAAATTGTAATTATCAGAACATAAAAATTATGTAAAATAATAAAAAAAAAAAAAGAGAAAAAAGGTATATCGGCAACAATTCTGCAAGCGGCAGGACTCCTGTTGCTGTCAGGTGAGCATCCAGTGCCAACTTCTCTGCCTCATATCTCGGTAAGCACTGACCCTAAATTTTTTTTTTATCCTATAACACTTAAAAAAATGTGCTCTTCATTTCTATAAAAAAAAATTTTTTTTTTTTTTTTCAAAATATTCGGGGCAGTAGCGGTAAGAACGTATATATACGTTTGGCCCGTTTAAGTGTTAACACTTTCCCTATCATACATAATCACTGTCTTTGTAGAGGCGCTCAGATATGACAGTTTAGACTTCCCTCCAAACTTCCAATATCTTAAACCCCTCCTTTAACCCTTAACCCTTTCAGGGTCCGTACCGTAGTTCTACGGCTTTGAGTTGAGGGTCCAAACCGTAGTTCTACGCCATGAGCTCAGCTCACTCAGATAAGCTGTGAGCAGTAAATTTGGGCCTAGATATGAGAGAATCCATCTAGATGGTAAGTGTGCACCACATAAAACAAATCCTGCAGCACACAGTGCATAATGAGAGAAAAAAACAGACCGTAATTTTTTATTAAAAGAGCGACTTTGCAGTGTTTTTTCGTATGCTTTTTATAGTTGTATTTGCGAATTTTTGGTATCATTTGATAGAA
>WNWK01003660.1:69960-96750 GCA_009830355.1 Cherax destructor
ACTTATAAAAGCACTTACAATAATAAACTTACATAAAAGGGCGAGTTTGGAGTGTTCGAATAGCGAGGGTCCACTGTATCTTAGTTTGACTGCATTTCTTTTTGTTCTCTGCTTTGTGTCTGGATGATATTGTAATAACTCTTTACATAGAAACTTAACACTGTGTATTCAAGAAAAGATAGGCACAATTTGTAGGGAAACTCTGTTGAGAATTTCCTGTGGGACAGGCTTCACTCAGTACATAGGGATGGAGAATAGTTTAAAAAAAAAAACATAGGCTTATAATTGATAAACCATACCACGGGCGGGATAGAACCCGCAGTCAGTCTCATAAAACTCCAGACCAATGTGTTAGCCACTGGGCCAGCTGGCTACAATAAGATTCATCCAACTAGGTATATTTATACACCATAGAAAGGCACCACTGTGACCGTTTATAATTGATGTGAACTTTTATTACGACATTTTCCCCAAAACTGGACTTTATCAGTACCATACAAAAACAAAGGTACATGGCCTTATAAGGCAGATAAGCAGCCTGAGGTTATGAGGAGACAATATGCATATTATAGATGCTAGTGTGCAGGGGGTTGGAGGAGGCATGAGTTCAGGTCCATGTGAAATATTTTTATTATACGAACCATGTACATCCTAGGTAGTAGGTTGGTAGACAGCAACCACCCAGGGAGGTACTATCCTCCTGCCAAGTGAGTGTGAAATGGAAATCTGTAATTGTTTTTTATGATGGTAAGATTGCTGGTGTTTTTTTTTTTTTTGTCATAAACATGTGGGATACCAGGTATATCTTGCTACTTCTACTTACACTTAGGTCATACTATACTTCCATGTACATGCATATATATATATATATATACAAACCTATCTGGGTTTTCTTCTAATTTCTTAATAGTTCTTGTTCTTTATTTCCTCTCTCCATGGGGAAGTGGAAAAGAATCTTCCTCTGTAAGCCATGCATTTCGTAAGAGGCAACTAAAATGCTGTGAGCAAGAGGCTAGTAACACCTTCTCCTGTATAAATTACTAAATTTAAAAAGAAAAACTTTCATTTTTCTTTTTAGGTCACCCTGCCTCGGTGGGATACAGCTGGTGTGTTGAACAAAAAAATACTACATACATGCACAATAGAATATGCCAGTGTATACATTCTTTTTTATAGTGTTATAAATGTATAATTCCTGCTCACAGAAGCATCCAATTTATGCCTCCTGATATAACTGTCGTCCTGCTCCATAGTCCATGTGTGAGTATAAATGGCAGTGAACAACACACATTGATCTTGTCCATCCTGTAAGCATATTTGTTTTTGCAAGTGAGTTTGAAGGTCACACCCTGTTTCACCAATGTATACCTTACTGCACATTCCACACCATATGTAAACCCCTTTAGCAGTAATATAGTTTGGTATGTGAGGTCTAGTGATGTAATTTATGGTTTTGCTGGCTATGACAACAATGTCCATGTTTTTTCTTTGGAAGGTAGCAATGATAGTGGAGGGAACCAGTCCTGTGGGGAGGATAAGATGACAATCAGTGTTGTTTTCCTGGGAGTAGTGTAGAGGAGTAAGACTTCTTTTGCAGGAGCAGCTGAATGCAATGGGAACTTGGAGAAACAAAATGCATCCTTGATGTATTTTTGTTCAAGAAAAACTTCATTACAAATCCAGAGGGTGTGGAGGAATCATGGGTTTCTTCCTCTGCCCCCTCAGAATTTGTTTTAGTTTTGGTGTCTTGGTGGGAAAAATAATAGTGTAAAGCCATTTTTATTGAATTTTCTATAAACCCTGTATTTGAGTTGTCTCTTCCTTGATGAAGAGGATGTTTAAGAAAGGGTAACCAGTCATCCTTTTCTTCCACCATGATAAACTGAATAGTGGGTTCTACTGAGTGTAGCTTGTGCTTAAAATCTGGTGAAGGTTAAAGTGTCTAGGGACAGTGACCTCTTCAAGGATGGGGCTCCTTGGCACAGTGAAGAGGATCTTGGTCTCCTTCCCTCTCATTGACTTTTAAACAGCAACTGATTTACTGCACAAACTCTGATGACGATGCCTCTAGTACTCCTCACAGCCCTTTCTACCTCAATCTCTTGCTACCATTGCCCCACTGCACTCCATGACCTAATAATCATCCCGGCAGCGCTGTATGACCCTTGTAGGTTTAGCGCTTCTTTTTATTAATATAATAATAGGGACAGTGACTAAGACATCAACATAGCCATGTGATGTTCTTGAAGTGCTCTCTTTTTAGTTCTTTGAGAGAGTGTTTAGTGAACATCATCCCATGCATCATATGGCTATGTCAATGATGTCTTGGTCATTGTGTCTAGACAATTTAATCTTCAATTTAAGGATTCATTCAACTCAGCAGACCTCACCATTGTTTACCTTTGAGGAAGAAAAGGATGACTTGTTAACCCCTTTTCCTCAGAAAGGAAGGAAACACTCACAAACACAGGGTTTGCAGAAAATCCCCAAATGAAGATGAAGACTAAATGCAGTCATCATCTCCTTCTCCACACCCTCAGGCTTTGTAATGAATTTCTTGAAGGAACAAAAATACACCAACGACACTTCACCACTCTTAAATTCTCACTACGATTCACCTCTTGCAGAAGAAAAGCCTTTTTCATCCACGCCACTCCCAGGAAACAGCAATATCCATGTTGCCCAAAGGCAACAGGAATATTGCTATCATTGCCAACAAAATCACAAAAGATCTCACAGACAAAAAGAGTACCACTGAGGTAGGGGTTCACAGCATGTGCATGAAGGATTTAGTAAGGTGTATATCTGTGAGTTAGGCCTTACCTTCAGAATCACCTTCAAGAACACAAATATGCTTACAGGATAGACAAAATCAGCAAAATATGCATCTTTCACAGCAGTTTACATTTGCACACCATGGACTATCTGACTCTACTGAACAAAGCCATATTATTATTATAATCAAATAGAAGCGCTAAACCACAGGGGTTATACAGCGCTGGAACAAAGCCATAGAATGTACAGTCTTGCAGGTCCTATTGTGCATACTGTACATGATTTATGTAATAAAAATATTGTATTTCATATGAACCTGCACCCATGCCTCTCTCAACCCTCTGCTCATCAGAATCTAAAATATGCATATTGTTTGTCTACTCAAGATCTTGCTGGTTACTTTTACTGAGCTTGACCTCAGGGTGCTTGTTTGCCTTGCGTTTTGTATACCTGATAGTCCAGTCGTGGACAAACGTTATAATAAAGGTTTCACTGCTGTTTTTCTTATTGCTTGTTGGTCATAGCCTTGGCAAATCCTTTGCCAAGGCTATGACCCTGTCTACATGGACTTTGCTATCCTGTCTTACCTAACTAGAAATGTGAACCACAAAATGTTTGAAATACAGGCAGGAGAGTTCTGCTTTGTCCCAACACCTAAACAATATCACCAACAGGATAAATTAGTACTTGCCTGTAATTGTCATATTTTTTTCTTACAGTGTCCAGGAAAATACAATAACAGAGGAAAATTCAAAGACCAATGATGATCTTCAGAATAGCAGCCATCTTCAGAGAGCAAATGCACAGCTCTTCAAGTTTGCTCTAAGGCACATTATTGATGAAGAGAAATTTTAAGAGCAAGGCCAACTAATTGTTACTGTTTTGCTTATTAAATTAATTTAAATAAGTGATTATTTTTTATACATTATTATTATTATTATTATTATGGGGGAGCACTAAATCCATAGGATTATGCAGCTATTTTTTAAGAAAAAAAAAATCTATACTTTGAATAAAAGAATAAGACCAGGATAATATTGCACATAACTGATCATTCACCATAATTTTTTATAACATTCCATGCACTTGAGGGATACTAGAGGAATGGCAAAGTGCCAGCATATGAGTAAGACTGCAAAAGACTATTTAGATACATTTCACCACAAACTGACTATTAATTCAAATACAAAATTCAACCAGAAAAATTACATTTTATGTAATACATTCAGACAGGGTTGTCATGTGCTTAGTGGGCAAGGTTGGGAAGAGAGGTGTTGAGTGGATGTTCCAAGAATTATCATCAAATAAAGCGCTAAACCGACAAGGGTCATGCAGCGCTGTGGGGCAGAAAATAGTGCCAGGGCTATAAACAGCTAGGTGGAGAGGTGATCAGAGGAGAGGGAGAAAAGGGCTGGAAGGGACGCTAGGGGCTGTGTGTCAAAGTTCATATAGTAAAGCAGTTGGTGTCAAAAAGTGATCGTTAGTCAAAGGCAGGGCCGTCTGCAAGAAGGAAAGATAAGGTAAGAGCGGTAGGGCGTCGTGGTCGGTGGAAGTAAATCCTGCGAGCTCGCTGGTAAACCGGACAATCCACAAGTGAAAAACCGAAATAGGGCCCGACAAACCTCACAGAGGAATAGGGTGTCGTTCAGGAGATACCCACGGGAAGGTGAGTATGGCCAATGCAGAAACAGGAGAGCGCAGTCTCCAGGTACAGCAACGGTGGTAAGAAGATGGCCACAAACCTAAAGCGGTTTAATAGTGCAGTTTGTTATGGTGCATGTCTGACCACAGTTGTTGCCCACAGCCACGAAGATGGGCAGAGATGACTAAAATAATCTCTGAATGGAATACAGTGGTACCCGACTTACGATGGTCCCCAAACACACCCTTTTATGTAAGTTGATTTTTTAAATGCTTTTGTAAGTGTAATTTTGGGGGTCTAAAAGGACTAGTCTATTTTACATCATTTCTTATGGAGATAAATTCGTTTGGTAATGGCACTTGAACAGCATTCTGGAATGAAAAATATCGTAAGTCGGGTACCACTGTACCTCTATAGGAAACCAGAAGATCACATACTGCTGACTGTGCAGCAGCATCCGCCTGTTCGTTGCCCTGCACATCAACGTGTCCAGGGACCCAACAGAAAATGACGTCTTTGTTTTTGCTAGCCACATGGTGCAACCAAAGTTGAATACGAAAGACCAATGGATGAGGGGAATCAAATTTTTTAACCCTTTGACTGTTTTGGTCGTATATATACGTCTTACGAACCAGTGTTTCGGACGTATATATACTCAAAAATTCTAGCGGCTTCAAATCAAGCAGGAGAAAGCTGGTAGGCCCACATATGAGAGAATGATGAGAGAATGGGTCTGTGTGGTCAGTGTGCGTTGTATAAAAAAAAATCCTGCAGCACGCAGTGCATAGAGAAAAAACTACCGTTTTTTTGGATTAACCCTTAAACGGTCCAAACGTATATAAATGTTTTTACCGCTAGCGCCCCGACCTTGATTTTCCTCATAAGAAAGCATGTAAAAAAAAAACATATATATGTTTGGGGCAGTAGCAGTGCTAACGTAAATATAAGTGTGGACCGTTTAAGGGTTAAAACGCCGACTTTGAGGTGTATTTTCATATAGTATTTATGGTTGTATTCTATTTTTCATGGTCTCATTTGATAGAATGGAAAACATATTACAGGAATAGAGATGATTTTGATTAGTTTCATGATGAAAACTACCTTGAAATTGAGCTCAAAGTAGCGGAAATGTTCGATTTTTACCAATGCTCAAGAGTAAACAAATCACACCACGCGTCCAATAGGTTTTGATTATAATAATCTAGGATAACAACCATGGCAATATCACACATTCTTGTCTAAAGCCTCTCCTTTTACTTGTTTTGCCTACATAACCCTAACCTGCACCTCGCTATTTACATAAAAGCTCCTTACTTCTTTAAGTAACTTGCCACTTATTCCATCATAATTTAATTGTCATATCATTTCTAAGGACTACTGCTGCTTCCCCAACCTTCCCTAACCCCTTCTTATTTCATTTCAGAGTATAGCATACATATGCACAAAAATTTGTAAGGGGTAAATTTTGGACAACTTACTGAGGCCATAGATCTTCTTAAAAAAATTCTAAATGGACTATGTTCAGTGTATAACACAAAGGAAACCCAAGATCATACAGAAAAAAAAGGTAGTACTTACTGTAAAAAAAAATTAAAAGTTGATAATGCAGCTTTGGGAGAGTACAGTGCCTGCACTCTGAAGGAGGGGTGTGGATGTTGCTGTATGACCCTTGTGGTTTAGCACTTCTTTTGATTATAATAATAATGTTCAGATCATTTGAACTGTGATGTCCTAGCACTTCTGACTAGACAGCTATTAAATGAATGATGGTGAATGTTCCTTTTTTTTTTATCATTCTACCTTAGTGAGAAATGTCTAGTGGTAAAAAAAAAAATAAAAAAAAAATTTGCACTAATATACTGTACAGTAAAGGTGTAATAAGAACAATACAGTAACCCAAAGTTTATTCATAACTTTTAACATGAATTGTTTATGAAGTAATTTTATATTTATTAGTTCTTAATAAATGCATTGTACTGCATATGTCAGATTAGCTTTTAGTAATAATGCTGTGACTTATTTTTTACACAATCTAGACAAAAGTAATTATCTGCCCTTGATATCCTTCAACAAGGGTGCCTCTGCCCTTGATATCCTTCAACAAGGGTGCCTTGATGTTGGAGGTCCCTTGATCCAAGAAGTTGGAACTATACTCTCCTTGGATCAAACCTGATTACTTCTTATTCCCAAGCACTGTATGACCCCTATAGGTTTACAGCTTTCCAATTTCTATAATAATAAACTACCCCTGAAGCAGATACAACGTTGTGCTGAACTTGATGCGATTGAAGAATCGAGTAACACAATCAATATATTACATAATAAATTAAGCCATTATTATGTTTAACTTACATGCAGAAACATACCAGCATAAAATTAAAAATTACAGTACTGCATTGTAACTACCCAATAAGAAGAGCAAGTAATGTGCTTCAAAAAACATCCACTATAAAGACCTTGACATCAAGTTTATCTTTATAATTTCATATAATTGATTCACCTAACTTGTTCAAAATTGTGATCACTTAAGCTTGCGTAATGAAAGCCATTCAATATATTTTAAATAGTTAATGCGTACAGTTACTATTTTTTGAAACAAACTTGTACAGTATTTGTATAAATAGCTATAAAGATTCAGTACTTGTAAGAAAAATACATACAAATAAAATAATGACTATTTTAACATCCTTATGGGTAAGGCAATATTTCGAAAATATTCTTATCTTCACTCCAGTCAACAAATTCTAGAGCAAGTTACATTTTTTGGGGTTAGCAAAGGCCTCTTGTGGCTTTTTACAGTTCCCCATCGGCCCTCAGGAATTTCCATCAGCTTGTATGTTACCATTCATGACTGGGTCCTTGTTTCCCTCTAAAAGAAAAAAAAATATTATTTCATACTATTCAAAAGAGTAGAAAGTCTTATATTAAATATGTTTATATGGCAAATATATTATAATAAAAAAGAACTAAACTTACAAGGGTCATATAGTGCAGGTAGCAAGAAAGTGAGGTAGAAAGGGCTGTGAGGAGTGCTAGAGCCATCATCATCAAAGTTTGTACACTAAATCAGTTGCTGTCAAAAAGTCAACGAGAATGACAAGGTTAAAGGAGGGTCCATCAGCAAGAAGGGAAGGTAAAGTAAGGGCAGTAGAGTGGTGACGACGTTGCAGGTAAATTCTGCGTGCTCGTTGATAGAGTGGGCAGTCCAACAGAATATGGCTAACAGAAACTGGAACCTGACAATTCTCACAGAGTGGAACAGGGCGCCTCCATGAGATACCTCTGAGTAAGACGAGTGTGGATAATGCGAAGACAGGAGAGAGTAGTCTCCCAACCTCGACACTGATGACAAGAAGACGGCTAGAAACCTATACAGTGGTACCCCAAGTTTCGTACAGCTCCCAACTCGAACAATTATGTAAGTGTATTATTGTAAGTGCTTTTGTAAGTGTATTTTTGGGGGTCTGAAATGGACTAATCTAATTGACATTATTCCTTATGGGAACAAATTCAATTGGTAACAGCACTTGAACAGCCTTTTGGAACGAATTATAGCCGAAACTCGGGGTACCACTGTACAGTGGACCCTCGGTTTTCGTCGAAAATTCTTTCCAGAATGCTGCTCAAGTGCCATTACCGAACGAATTTACTTCCTTAAGAAATAATGTCACGTAGGTAGTCTATTTCAGACCCCCAAAAATACACTTGCAAAAGCACTTACGAAAATACACTTACATAAAAGGGCGAGTTTGGAGATGACCGAAAACCGAGGGACCACTGTACTTGGTTTAATAGAATGCAATTTGTTATGTAGCAGATCAGACCAACAGGTGCAAGGGGGATAGCAATTACAGAAAAATAGTCTGTGAATGGAATGCCTCTATATGAAACTGGGAGGTCATGTACTGCTGACCACGCAGCAGTGTCTGTCTGTTCATTGCCCTGTATGTCAACATGACCGGGAACCCAACAAAAATCATCTTTGTGCTTGCTAGAGATACGGCATAACCAAAGTTGGTTACGAAGAACCAAGGGATGAGGTGTATCAAATTTTCTTATAGCCTGTAAAGCACTAAGGGAGTCTGAAACTACCACAAATGGTGACACAGGCATAGATGCAATACGGATAAGTGCTACGAGAATGACATACAATTTAGCCATAAAAATGCTAGCCGAGGATAAATGCCCTTGCACAACACTGTCCGGAAACACTGCTGCGAATCCAACGCCGTCAGAAGACTTGGAACCATCGGTGTACACTGCGATGGCATGAGAATGAGATCGGAAATAGTTGAGAAAAAGAGTGAGAAGCCACCATACGCAGTTGAGCTTTTGCGCATGGCAGTAGGAAAGAACAGACACGAACTGTCAGAACTTCCCAAGGGGTAACTGAAGAGAAGACAAGAGCAAATACAGTCAACCCCCGGTTAACGATGAACCGCTCTGACTATGATATTCGTCCCGGACGCGTACGCGTGGGCCAGCTGGGCAGGCACTCCAGGGAGCGTCAGTGTGTTATTGTTTACAAGCGAGAGCGACCACCACCCACGCATTCATACCAGTATATTGTCATTATTCCACTGTTTTTAGTGCTTGAAACTGCTAAATAAGCCACCATGGGTCCAAAGAAAGCTCCTAGTGCCAGCCCTGTGGTAAAGAGGCTGAGAAATACGGTAGAAGTGAAGGAGATAATAGCAAAATATGAAAGTGGAGTGCGTATCACTGAGCTGGCCAGGCTGTATGGCAAAGCCTATTCAACCATTGCTACCATTGTGGCCAAGGAAAATACATGTAAAATCAAGGAAGCTGTTGTTGCAAAAGGTGCAAATGTGATCACAAAACAGAGCTGGAACATGTGGAAAATTTGTTGTTGGTGTGGATCAACGAGAAACATTAGCAGGAGATAGTGTTACGCAGGCAATAATATGTGAAAAAGCAAGGCAGTTGCATGATGATCTTGTCAAGAAAATGCCTGCAACTAGTGCTGAAGTGAACGAATTTAAAGCCACCAAAGGCTGGTTTGACAGATTTAAGAAGCGTAGTGGCATACATAGTGTTGTGAGGCATGGTGAGGCAGCCAGTTCTGACAAAAGTGCAGCTGAAAAATATGTGCAGGAATTCAAGGGGTACATTAAGCCTGAACAATTCCAACCCCAACAAGTGTTCAATTGTTACGAAACAGGCCTGTTTTGGAAGAAAATGCCAAACAAGACCTTCATTACACAGGAGGAAAAGGCTCTCCCTGGACATAACCCTATGAAAGACAGGCTAACTCTGATGCTTTGTGCTAATGCCAGTGGTGATTGTAAAGTGAAGCCTTTACTGGTGTATCATTCTGAAAATCCCCGAGTGTTTAGCAGATGCGGTATCGCCAAGACTAATTTGTGTGTGATGTGGAAGTCTAACAAAAAGGCATGGGTCACAAAGGACATTTTCTTAGATTGGTTCAATGACATGTTTGGCCCCAGTGTAAAGAAATATCTCCAAGAAAATAATTTGCCACTTAAGTGCCTCCTGATAATGGACAATGCTCCTGGTCATCCTCCAGACTTGGCAGAGAAAATTGTGCAGGACTAAGTTCATCAAAGTGAAGTTCTTGCCCCCTAATTCCACTCCTCTCCTCTCCTCCAGCCCATGGACCAGCAGGTCATTTGCAACTTTAAAAAATTCTACACCAAAGCAATGTTTCAAAAGTGTTTAGATGTGACCACAGACATGCATATGACCCTAAGAGACTTTTGGAAAAATCATTTCCATATCCTGCATTGTGTACACCTTATAGGTAAGGCTTGTGAGGGAGTGACTACCAGGACTTTGAACTCTGCCTGGAGAAAATTGTGGCCAGACTGTCCTAGAGAGGGATTTTGAAGGTTTTGGGGCTGAGCCTGAGCTTGTTGTGCAAGAAATTGTGGAACTGGGCAAGTCCATGGGGTTGGAGGTGAGTGGTGAGAATGTGGAACAGTTGGTGGAGGAGTAAAATGAAGAGATAACCACTGAAGATCTGCAAGAGCTTCAACAGCAACAGCAACAGACCACAGGTCAGGAAAATGGTTCAGAGGAGGAGGAGGTGGAACATAGATGGAAGAAGGTGCCTTCTTCAGTGATTAAGGAGATTTGTGGAGATTTGTACAATGACACTGTGGTGTCCCATTTCAGGGATGTTTTAAAGAATCGCCAGACACAGAGCTTCCTGAACAGATTTTTTGTTAGAGAGGGGTCCAGTGACTCTCAACCTGGTCCTAGTGGCATTAAAAGAAAAAGGCCAGTAACCCCAGAAAAGAACTTGCCACCTGCAGTGTTAATAGAAGAATTGTGATAGATAAATAAGCCATAGAGTTGATATTTTGGAAATTATTGAAGTATTTTGTGGAGCCTGGAATTCCACTGGAATGGATTAATTCCATTTCAATTAATTTAAATGAGGAAAATTGACTCTGCAAACGAGCAAGCTCCTGGAACGGATTAAACTCGTAAGTAGAGGTTCCACTGTACTGTATACTCAAAAATTTTAGCGGCTTCAAATCAAGTGGGAGAAAGCTGGTAGGCCCACATGCGAGAGAATGGGTGTGTGTGGTCAGTGTGCACTGTATAAAAAAAATCCTGCAGCACGCAGTACATAATGAGAAAAAAAACTCCGACCGTGTTTTTGGATTAAAACGCTGAATTTGAGGTGTATTTTCGTATAGTATTTATGGTTTTATTCTTTTTCTTGGTCTCATTTGATAGAATGGAAAAAATATTACAAAAATAGAGATGATTTTGATTAGTTTCATGAGGAAAACGACCTTGAAATTGAGCTCAAAGTAGCGGAAATGTTCGATTTTTGCCAATGTTCAAGAGTAAACAAATCACGCCACGTGTCCAATACACGTCAACTGGCGAGTCTAATATTCGTTCACAGGTGCACTGATATTATTTATACCATTTTTACAATAATGCAGTAGTCTGCATAACAGTAAATCTTCTATTTTTTGTGTGAATAAAAAATCAAAATAGAAAGCAAGAGTAATATAATAGGGGCCTAAAGACGTGACTAATGAACAGAGAAAATCTTATTTTAGTGCCAGGAATGTCTGCATTGTTTATTCTGGACCCTATTCTGAAATTGACATCTTTTTTATTTTGCATGAAATTGGCCAAATTGCCAATTTTGGACCACTTTATTGGGTAGTTGTAATCGGTAAATTGCGGTTTCTTTTACTCAATCGATAGAACAAATGGAGTTCTAAAGAAATAGCTATGAGTTTGGTCGACTGGAACAATGGAATTGACTGAAAATAGGGCTCAAAGTCGGCGAAATCGCCGATGTGTATATATCGCCGACATCACTAACTTCGCGAGAGCGTAATTCCATAAGTTTTCCATAAAATTTCGTACTTTTGGTGTCATTACCATTGGGAAAAGATTCTCTATCATCTCATAAGAAAAAATAATTTTTTTTTTTTTTTTTAGAAAATTTTCTGACATAGAATGACTGTTTCAGAAATGGGATTGCGAAAGTCAAAGGGATGAGTTAGCAATAGAATTTTTTTTTTTTATTAACACATCGGCGATTCCCACCAAGGCAGGGTGGCCCAAAAAGAAAAACTTTCATCATCATTCACTCCATCACTGTCTTGCCAGAGGGTGCTTTACACTACAGTTATAAAACTGCAACATTAACACCCCTCCTTCAGAGTGCCGGCACTGTACTTCCCATCTCCAGAACTCAAGTCCGGCCTGCCGGTTTCCCTGAATCACACTTTGCTCACACTCCAACAGCACGTCAAGTATTAAAAACCATATGCCTCCATTCACTCCTATCAAATACGCTCACACATGCTTGCTGGAAGTCCAAGCCCCTCGCACACAAAACTTCCTTTACCCCCTCCCTCCAACCTTTCCTAGGCCGACCCCTACCCGCCTTCCCTCCACTACAGATTTATACACTCTCGAAGTCACTCTGTCTCGTTCCATTCTCTCTACATGTCCAAACCACCTCAACAACCCCTCCTCAGCTCTCTGGACAATCGTTTTGGTAATCCCGCACCTCCTCCTAATTTCCAAACTCCGAATTCTCTGCATTATATTCACACCACACATTGACCTCAGACATGACATCTCCACTGCCTCCAGCCTTCTCCTCGTTGCAACATTCATCACCCATGCTTCACACCCATATAAGAGCGTTGGTATAACTATACTCTCATACATTCCCTCTTTACTTCCATGGACAAGGTTCTTTGTCTCCACAGACTCGAAGTGCTCCACTCACCCTTTTCCCTCATCAATTCTATGATTCACCTCATCCTTCATAGACCCATCCGCCGACATGTCCACTCCCAAATATCTGAATACATTCACCTCCTCCATACTCTCTCCCTCCAATCTGATACCCAATCTTTCGTCACCTATTCTTTTGTTATCCTCATCACCTTACTCTTTCCTATATTCACTTTCAATTTTCTTCTTTTACACACCCTACCAAATTCATCCACCAACCTCTGCAACTTCTCTTCAGAATCTCCCAAAAGCACAGTGTCATCAGCAAAAAGCAACTGTGACAACTCCCACTTTGTATTTGCTTCTTTATCTTTTAGCCCAACACCTCTTGCCATGACCCTCACATTCACTTCTCTTACAACCCCATCTATAAATATATTGAACAACCACGGTGACATCACACATCCTTGTCTAAGGCCCACTTTTACTGGGAAATAGTCCCTTCCCTCCTACACACTCTAACCTGAGCCTCACTATCCTCATAAAAACTCTTCACTGCTTTCAGTAACCTTCCTCCTATTCCATACACCTGCAACATCTGCCACATTGCCCCCCTATCTACCCTATCATACGCCTTTTCCAAATCCATAAATGCCACAAAAACATCTTTACCCTTATCCAAATACTGTTCACCTATATGTTTCACTGTAAACACTTGGTCTACACACCCCCTACCTTTCCTAAAGCCCCCTTGTTCATCTGCTATCCTGCTTTCTGTCTTACTCTTAATTCTTTCAATAATAAATCTACCATACACTTTACCAGGTACACTCAACAGACTTATTCCCTTATAATTTTTGCACTCTCTTTTGTCCCCTTTGCCTTTATACAAAGGAACAATACACGCTCTCTGCCAATCCCTAGGTACCTTACCCTCTTCCATACATTTATTAAATAATAGCACCAACCACTCCAAAACTATATCCCCACCTGCTTTTAACATTTCTATCTTTATCCCATCAATCCCAGCTGCCTTACCCCCTTTCATTCTACCCACTGCCTCACGAACTTCCCCTACACCCACAACTGGCTCTTCCACACTCCTACAAGATGTTATTCCTCCTTGCCCTACACACGAAATCACAGCTTCCCTGTCTTCATCAACATTTAACAACTCCTCAAAATATTCTCTCCATCTTCCCGATACCTCTAACTCTCCATTTAATAACTCTCCTCTCCTATTTTTAACTGTCAAATCCATTTGTTCTCTAGGCTTCCTCAACTTATTAATCTCATTCCAAAACTTTTTCTTATTTTCAACAAAATTTGCTGATAACATCTCACCCTCTCTCATCTGCTCTCTTTTACATTGCTTCACCACTCTTTTAACCTCTCTTTTTCTCTCCATATACTCTTCCCTCCTTGCATCACTTCTACTTTGTAAAAACCTCTCATATGCTAACTTTTTCTCCCTTACTACTCTCTTTACATCATCATTCCACCAATCGCTCCTCTTCCCTCCCGCACCCACTCGCCTGTAACCACAAACTTCTGCTGAACACTCTAACACTACATTTTTAAATCTACCCCATACATTTTCGACCCCATTGCCTACACTCTCACTAGCCCATCTATCCTCCAATAGTTGTTTATATCTTACCCTAACTGCCTCCTCTTTTAGTTTATAAACCTTCACCTCTCTCTTACTTACTGATTCTATTTTCCTTGTATCCCATCTACCTTTTACTCCCACTGTAGCTATAACTAAAAAGTGATCTGATATATCTGTGGCCCCTCTATAAACATGTACATCCTGAAGTCTACTCAACAGTCTTTTATCTACCAATACATAGTCCAACAAACTACTGTCATTACGCCCTACATCATATCTTGTATACTTATTTATCCTCTTTTTCTTAAAATATGTATTACCTATAACTAAACCCCTTTCTATACAAAGTTCAATCAAAGGGCTCCCATTATCATTTACACCTGGCACCCCAAACTTACCTACTACACCCTCTCTGCATGTTTCTCCCACTTTAGCATTTAGGTCCCCTACCACAATTACTCTCTCATTTGGTTCAAAAGTTCCTATACATTCGCTTAACATCTCCCAAAATCTCTCTCTCTCTTCTACACTCCTCTCTTCTCCAGGTGCATACACGCTTATTATGACCCACTTTTCGCATCCGACCCTTATTTTAATCCACATAATCCTTGAATTTACACATTTATATTCCCTCTTTTCCTTCCATAACTGATCCTTCAACATTATTGCTACCCGTTCTTTAGCTCTAACTCTCTCAGATACTCCTGACTTAATCCCATTTATTTCTCCCCACTGAAACTCGCCTACCCCCTTCAGCTTTGTTTCGCTTAGGGCCAGGACATCCAACTTCTTTTCATTCACAACATCGGCAATCATCTCTTTCTTATCATCTGCATTACATCCACGCACATTCAGACAACCCAGTTTTATAAAGTTTTTCTTCTTCTCATTTTTAGTAGATTTGTACAGGAGAAGGGATTACTAGCCCATTGCTCCCGGCATCTTAGTCGCCTCATACGACACGCATTGCTTACGGAGGAAAGATTCTTTTCCACTTCCCCATGGACAATAGAGAAAATAAAAAGAACAAGAGCTATTAAGAAAAAGAAGAAAAACCTAGATGTGTGTATGTATATATATGCATGTGTATGCCAGTGTAGTGTGACCTAAAGTGTAAGTAGAATGTTATCTACCGATCATATTTGTTCCAGAATAATATTAGGTATAACATAAAGTAGAAGCATGATAAAGGCACCCAAATTAATTAAAACTGACATTATATAGAGAGGTATTGAAGGGTGAAGGGCAGAGAGGGATAAAAACAAAAGTGACAGAAAAGTTACACACCTGAAGGGTAACTATAGAAGATCACTCTTATCCTATGCAAAGACTGAAAAAAGTGTGATTTTCTCGAAAAAAAAAATCCCAAGTAATCAGCTATGCACGCGTTTCCTTGAATACCTCGGAAGTAAGTCATTGACCTATTTCATGTTGTATTACTGTTAATAATAAACAGATTGAAAGAAATTTCCAGCAAACATAAAATTGAATGTTTTAATTTTGAGTGGTGACACTTTTGAAGTGTCAGTAAGTGGTGATTCCTTGATTAGCGATGAAATTGTTTACCGACGGGGTCTTAGGCCCCTATCTCCGTCGTTAAGTGAGAAGAGGCTGTATATGTATACATGTATATATATATATATATATATATATATATATATATACATATATATATATATATATATATACAGTGGACCCTCGGTTACGAATACCCCGGAAATCGTGCAATTATGTAAGTATAATTTTGTAAGTTCTTGTGGAAGTGTATTTTGGGGTCTGAAATAGACTAACCTACGTGAAATTTTTCCTTAAGGGAGTAAATTCGTTCGGTAATGGCACTTGAGCAGACTTCAGGAGTGAAGTTTTTGAACTCGGGGGTCCACTGTATATATATATATACAGTGGTACCCGACTTACGATATTTTTCATTCCAGAATGCTGTTCAAGTGCCATTACCAAACGAATTTATCCCCATAGAATGATGTAAAATAGACTAGTCCTTTTAGACCCCCAAAATTACACTTACAAAAGCATTTAAAAAATAAACTTACATAAAAGGGTGAGTTTGGGGACCATCGTAAGTCGGTACCACTGTATATATATATATATACAGTGGACCTCGCTATTCAAACACTCCAAAACTCACCCTCATTCCAGAATGCTGTTCAAGTGCTGTTACCAAACGAATTTATTCCATAAGGAATGATGTAAATTAGATTAGTCCATTTCAGACCCCCAAAAATACACTTATAAAAGCACTTACAATAATAAACTTACATAAAAGGGTGAGTTTTGGAGTGTTCGAATAAGGGTCCACTGTATATATATATATATATATATATATATATATATATATATATATATATATATATATATATATATATATATATATATATATATATATATATATATATATATATATATATATATATATATATATATATATATATATATATATATATATATATATATATATATATATATATATATATATATATATATATATATATATATATATATATATATATATATATATATATATATATATATATATATATATATATATATATATATATATATATATATATATATATATATATATATATATACATATAATATACATACATACATACATACATACATACATACATACATACACAGTGGACCCTCAGTTATCGGCCGTAATCTTTCCAGAAGCTGGGCCTAAAACCGAAAAGGCCAAAAACCGAAATAATATTTCCCATAAGAATTAATGTAGTATATATACAATTAATCCGTTCCAGACCCCCAAAAATATTCACGAAAAATACAAATTTTGAAAGATTAATGAACAATTAAATCAGTATTACATACCTGTATTGTAGACTTGTTGGCTTATGGAAGATAGGGAGGATTTATTGTATGGAAGGGAAATCCCCTTCCATAAAGAGTTTAGGTAACAAGTCCTTATCAAGGATTACTTTCCTTCTTTGTCTTTTACTGCCACTAGGACCAGCTTGAGAGTCACTGGACCCGTCGCACAAAATAACTGTCCAGAGTGCTCTGTTTCTGGCGTCTCTAAGATTTCCCTGAAGTGGGACAAGGTTTTATCACTGAACAGGTTGCAGATATGGCTTGTTTCAGCTTGCTCAGGGTGGTATTTTTCAACAAATCTTTGCAACCTATTCCACATTGCACCCATGTCCTTAACCCTTTGACTGTTTTGGTCGTATATATACATCTTTCAAGCCACTGTTTCGGACGTATCTATATGCCTAAATTCTAGCGGCCTCAAATCAAGCAGGAGAAAGCTGGTAGTCCTACATGTGAGAGAATGGGTCTATGTGGTCAGTGTACGCAGTATAAAAAAAATGGTGCAGTGTGGGAATGCCATTTCAGTAGTCCTTGTTCAGCATGCCTAGCAGTAAGAATTATCTGACTCCTTGGCACATCTGGGACTGTTCTCTTCCTCAATGATAGCTCTAACACAGATGGAAGTGTGTCTGAAGATAAATTTCATGGTTTTGAGGAGTTTGTGACCGAAAGAAATGCCCAGGATACCAGAAGGAAGGAAGGAAGGAAGAAAGAAAGGAAGTAAGAGATGAGAGGAAGGAAGGAAAGAAGAGATGAGAGGAAGGAAGAAAAGAATAAGGAAGGAAGAAGGAAGGAATTAAGAAAGAAAGAAAGAGAGAAAGGAAGGAAGGAAGAGATGAGAAAAAGGAAGGAACAAAAGAAGTAAGAAAGGAAGAAAGGCAGGAAGGAAGAGATGAGAGGGAGGAAGGAAGGAAATACGTAGGAAAGGAAGGCATAAAGAAAGAAAGGAATGAAGGAAAAAAGGAAGCTCGGAAGGTAGGTATGAAGGAAAGGAAGGAGGTTGTGGGGAAGAAGACATGGGTCCCCTTTTGTGTTGAAAGGTTGACAGGCAGTGTGGGGGTGGTGAGTAATGATATAATATGTCATTTTGACAGCTGCCTTACCCTGACTCAGCAAATTTAGATGTCCACACACACACACACATAGCTTGGAGCTTTAAAGTGCTAATTGCAGTTGATGGAAAGTGTCCAGTCATTATATATGTGTACAGTGGTCCCTTGGTTTTCGCCGAAAAACCGTTTCAGAATGCTGCTCAAGTGCCATTACCGAACGAATTTACTTCCTTAAGAAATAATGTCACGTAGGTTAGTCTATTTCAGACTCCCAAAAATACACTTGCAACAGCACTTACAAAAATACACTTACATAAATGTTCGAGTTTGGAGATGCACGAAAACCGAGGGACCACTGTATATATACAGTGGTACCTCGAGTTACGATGGTCCCCAAAATCGCCCTTTTATGTAAGTTTTTTTTTTTAAATGCTTTTGTAAGTATATTTTTGGGGGTGTAAAAGGACTAGTCTATTTTACATTATTCCTTATGGGGATAAATTCGTTTGGTAATGGCACTTGAACAGCATTCTCGAACGAAAAAATATCGTAACTCGAGGTACCACTGTATTATAGAACAATAGTAATAAACAATTTTTTTTATTGTTGGTTGGTGTAAACAAGTTTTGTAAACAATATAATGATACTAATGTTTGTGCAATTATTGTGTTGCATACAACGTGTATATATATACAGTGGAACCCCAGTTAACGAACACCCCGGAAATCGTGCAATTATGTAAGTATAATATTGTAAGCGCTTGTGGAAGTGTATTTTTGGGGGTCTGAAATAGACTAACCTAAATTACATTTTTTCTTAAGGAAGTAAATTCGTTCGGTAATGGCACTTGAGCAGGCTTCTGCAATGAATTTTTTTCGTTAACCGGGGTTCCACTGTACAGTGGACCCCCGGCTAACGAACACCCCAGAAATTGTACAATTATGTAAGTATAATATTGTAAGTACTTGTGGAAGTGTATTTTTGGGGGTCTGAAATAGACTAACCTACGTGACATTATTTCTAAGGAAGTAAATTCGTTCGGTAATGGCACTTGAGCAGGCTTCTGGAATGAATTTTGTTCATTAGCCGGGGTCCACTGTACATTGCACCTTACTTTGGTCTCACAGGCCACATAAGTTACGTAAAAAGTAAAATAGTGAAAAAAACAAGAAACCTACAAAAGGAAGTAAACCAAAGTTTACCAAGTGAGCGTCATTCGCCGCTGTTGCCATACGTGGCTCATTTTTTGCCAACTTTACCGCTCTATATCTCGGTAAGTACTGATCACAAAATTTTTTGGAGGGGATTTAAACAATCAGAAAAAGAATCTTAACATTTTGATAAGAATTTTTTTTTTTTTTTTCGAATATTTTGCGACATGAAATGACAGTTTCAGAAAGGGGTCTCCGACAGTCAAAGTGTTAATCACTGAAGAAGGCAACCTCCTTCACTCCCTCTTCCTCCTCTGAAGCAGGTTCGTCAGCTGTGGTCTGTTGGTGTTCCAGATGAGGGTCTTGCAGCTCTTCAGTGGTTAGCTCTTCCCTGTGGTCCTGCACCAACTCTTCCACATCCTCGCAACTAACCTCCATGCAATGGACTTCCCCAATGCCACAATACATTCCACAACAGGCAGAGGGTCGGCAGGGTCAGCCCCAAACTCTTCAAAATCCCTCTCTTGGACACAATCTGGCCACAATTTTCTCCAAGCAATGGAGGATACTGAAGTGATTCCTCCAGAACTCACTTAGGGTCAAATTAGTGTTCGAGGTCACTTCAAAGCACCTTTGAAGCACTGCTTTAGTGTACAGCTTTTTGAAGGAAGAAGAATGACCCAGATGACCATCAACCTAGGATAACCCAAAAAAGTCAGACAGTGACTTTTTTCCATGTGGGTGGTGGGGTGGGGTGGGGAAGGCATGTGTGTTGTGGGAGGTAGTGAGGGTAGGAAGTGATGGTATAATGCGTCATTGTGACACCAGCCATGCCGCTGACTCAACATATTTGCAAGTCCACTCACACACAACAACAAGCTTCGAGAAGCTCTAGCAGTTCTAGGAACATGTTCAGTGACTATATGTGTATATATATGATAGAAAAATAGTAATAAACAACATTTTTTATTGTTGATTTGTGTTAGTTTAATATCTTTATTATGCACCCCATACCCATCCTGTGGGCGGTAGTCAAAAGATTACAGAGGTACATAATGGGTCCAGGGACTGGGCCTCAAAGTTTTGATAGCTGAGCAGGTTACAAAGGTAATGAACTCAGGTAGATTTGGTCACAATCATGACAAGTTACAAAGGTATTTACAGATTATAGAGGTATATAATGGGTCCAGAGACTGGGCCCCAAAGTTTTGATAGCTGAACAAGGTACAAAGGTAATGAACTCACAAGTTTCAAATGTAATGAATCATGTAAGTAAGTAAATTTACTTACTTTTATACATGGTTGCAATCATAAACAAATTATAAAGCATTGAGCAATTTACTAGTCTACACCCGGTGTTATGTTATTTTCCCTTATTTATCATCAAGGTTCTACATGTACTAGCATAGGGTATTTACTTAAAGGTCTTATAGATTAGGGGAATACTTACATTCATGATCAGCTGCTGTATCTGAAAACTTATTGGTCCTCTCACATTCCTCTCAAAAGGTTATTTAAACCAACATTATAAAAATAGTGCTATATTAAGAGATATATATATATATATATATATATATAAGGTAGTAGGTTGGTAGACAGCAACCACCCAGGGAGGTACTACCGTCCTGCCAGGTGATTGTGAAACAGAAACCTGAAACTGTTTACATGATGGTAGGATTGCTGGTGTCTTTTTCTGTCTCATAAACACGCTGGATAACAGGTATATCTAGCTACTTCTACTTACACTTTAGGTCACACTACACTGGCATACATGCATATAAGTGGTACCCGGTTCGATGGTCCCAAACTCACCCTTTATGTAAGTTTATTTTAAATGCTTTTGTAAGTGTAATTTGGGGTCTAAAGGACATCTATTTTCAACTTTTCTTAAGGAGATAAATTCGTTTGGTAATGGCATGAACAGCATTCTGGAATGAAATATCGTAAACGGGTACCACTGTATATACATACACACATCTAGGTTTTCTTCTTTTTCTTAATAGCTCTTGTTCTTTTTATTTTCTCTATTGTCCATGGGGAAGTGGAAAAGAATCTTTCCTCCGTAAGCCATGCGTGTCGTATGAGGCGACTAAGATGCCGGGAGCAATGGGCTAGTAACCCCTTCTCCTGTACAAATCTACTAAAAACGAGAAGAAGAAAAACTTTATAAAATTGGGTTGTCTGAATGTGCGTGGATGTAGTGCGATGATAAGAAAGAGATGATTGCCGATGTTATGAATGAAAAGAAGTTGGATGTCCTGGCCCTAAGCGAAACAAAGCTGAAGGGGTAGGCGAGTTTCAGTGGGGAGAAATAAATGGGATTAAGTCAGGAGTATCTGAGAGAGTTAGAGCTAAGGAAGGGGTAGCAATAATGTTGAAGGATCAGTTATGGAAGGAAAAGAGGGAATATAAATGTGTAAATTCAAGGATTATGTGGATTAAAATAAGGGTCGGATGCGAAAAGTGGGTCATAATAAGCGTGTATGCACCTGGAGAAGAGAGGAGTGTAGAGAGAGAGAGAGATTTTGGGAGATGTTAAGCGAATGTATAGGAACTTTTGAACCAAATGAGAGAGTAATTGTGGTAGGGGACCTAAATGCTAAAGTGGGAGAAACATGCAGAGAGGGTGTAGTAGGTAAGTTTGGGGTGCCAGGTGTAAATGATAATGGGAGCCCTTTGATTGAACTTTGTATAGAAAGGGGTTTAGTTATAGGTAATACATATTTTAAGAAAAAGAGGATAAATAAGTATACAAGATATGATGTAGGCGTAATGACAGTAGTTTGTTGGACTATGTATTGGTAGATAAAAGACTGTTGAGTAGACTTCAGGATGTACATGTTTATAGAGGGGCTACAGATATATCAGATCACTTTTAGTTATAGCTACAGTGGGAGTAAAAGGTAGATGGGATACAAGGAAAATAGAATCAGTAAGTAAAAGAGAGGTGAAGGTTTATAAACTAAAGAGGAGGCAGTTAGGGTAAGATATAAACAACTATTGGAGGATAGATGGGCTAGTGAGAGTGTAGGCGATGGGGTCGAAAATGTATGGGGTAGATTTAAAAATGTAGTGTTAGAGTGTTCAGCAGAAGTTTGTGGTTACAGGCGAGTGGGTGCAGGAGGGAAGAGGAGCGATTGGTGGAATGATGATGTAAAGAGAGTAGTAAGGGAGAAAAAGTTAGTATATGAGAGGTTTTTACAAAGTAGAAGTGATGCAAGGAGGGAAGAGTATATGGAGAGAAAAAGAGGTTAAAAAAGTGGTGAAGCAATGTAAAAGAGAGCAGATGAGAGAGTGGGTGAGATGTTATTAGCAAATTTTGTTGAAAATAAGAAAAATTTTGGAATGAGATTAATAAGTTGAGGAAGCCTAGAGAACAAATGGATTTGACAGTTAAAAATAGGAGAGGAGAGTTATTAAATGGAGAGTTAGAGGTATCGGGAAGATGGAGAGAATATTTTGAGGATTTGTTAAATGTTGATGAAGACAGGGAAGCTGTGATTTCGTGTGTAGGGCAAGGAGGAATAACATCTTGTAGGAGTGTGGAAGAGCCAGTTGTGGGTGTAGGGAAGTTCGTGAGGCAGTGGGTAGAATGAAAGGGGTAAGGCAGCTGGGATTGATGGGATAAAGATAAAAATGTTAAAAGCAGGTGGGGATATAATTTTGGAGTGGTTGGTGCTATTATTTAATAAATGTATGGAAGAGGGTAAGGTACCTAGGGATTGGCAGAGCGTGTATTGTTCCTTTGTATAAAGGCAAAGGGGACAAAGAGAGTGCAAAAATTATAGGGGAATAAGTCTGTTGAGTGTACCTGGTAAAGTGTATGGTAGAGTTATTATTTAAAGAATTAAGAGTAAAACAGAAAGCAGGATAGCAGATGAACAAGGGGGCTTTAGGAAAGGTAGGGGTGTGTGAGACCAAGTGTTTACAGTGAAACATATAGGTGAACAGTATTTGGATAAGGGTAAAGATGTTTTTGTGGCATTTATGGATTTGGAAAAGGCGTATGATAGGGTAGATAGGGGGCAATGTGGCAGATGTTGCAGGTGTATGGAATAGGAGGAAGGTTACTGAAAGCAGTGAAGAGTTTTTATGAGGATAGTGAGGCTCAGGTTAGAGTGTGTAGGAGGAAGGGGACTATTTCCCAGTAAAAGTGGGCCTTAGACAAGGATGTGTGATGTCACGTGGTTGTTCAATATATTTATAGATGGGGTTGTAAGAGAAGTGAATGCGAGGGTCTTGGCAAGAGGTGTTGGGCTAAAAGATAAAGAAGCAAATACAAAGTGGGAGTTGTCACAGTTGCTTTTGCTGATGACACTGTGCTTTGGGAGATTCTGAAGAGAAGCTGCAGAGGTTGGTGGATGAATTTGGTAGGGTGTGTAAAAGAAGAAAATTGAAAGTGAATATAGGAAAGAGTAAGGTGATGAGGATAACAAAAAGAATAGGTGACGAAAGATTGGATATCAGATTGGAGGGAGAGAGTATGGAGGAGGTGAATGTATTCAGATATTTGGGAGTGGACATGTCGGCGGATGGGTCTATGAAGGATGAGGTGAATCATAGAATTGATGAGGGAAAAGGGTGAGTGGAGCACTTCGAGTCTGTGGAGACAAAGAACCTTGTCCATGGAAGTAAAGAGGGAATGTATGAGAGTATAGTTATACCAACGCTCTTATATGGGTGTGAAGCATGGGTGATGAATGTTGCAACGAGGAAGGCTGGAGGCAGTGGAGATGTCATGTCTGAGGTCAATGTGTGGTGTGAATATAATGCAGAGAATTCGGAGTTTGGAAATTAGGAGGAGGTGCGGGATTACCAAACGATTGTCCAGAGAGCTGAGGATGGGTTGTTGAGGTGGTTTGGACATGTAGAGAGAATGGAACGAGACAGAGTGACTTCGAGTGTATAAATCTGTAGTGGAGGGAAGGCGGGGTAGGGGTCGGCCTAGGAAAGGTTGGAGGGAGGGTAAAGGAAGTTTTGTGTGCGAGAGGGCTTGGACTTCCAGCAAGCATGTGAGCGTATTTGATAGGAGTGAATGGAGGCATATGGTTTTAATACTTGACGTGCTGTTGGAGTGTGAGCAAAGTAACATTTATGAAGGGATTCAGGGAAACCGGCAGGCCGGACTTGAGTTCTGGAGATGGGAAGTACAGTGCCGGCACTCTGAAGGAGGGTGTTAATGTTGCAGTTTTATAACTGTAGTGTAAAGCACCCTTCTGGCAAGACAGTGATGGAGTGAATGATGATGAAAGTTTTCTTTTTCGGGCCACCCTGCCTTGGTGGGAATCGGTTGATGTGTTAATAAAAAAAAAATAATAAAATAATATATATATATATATATATATATATATATATATATATATATATATATATATATATATATATATATATATATATATAATGTGTAACGTTGATATCTTTTTTTGCATCCCATACCCATCCTGTGGGCGGTAGTCAAAAGATTACAGAGGTACATAATTGGTCCAGGGACTGGACCTCAAAGTTTGATAGCTGAGCAAGTTACAAAGGTAATGAACTCAGATGGTCACAATCATGACAAGTTACAAAGGTATTTGCAGATTACAGAGGTATATATAGGGTCCAGAGACTGGGCCCCAAAGTTTTGATAGCTGAACAAGGTACAATGGTAATTAATTCACTAGTTACAAGGTAATGAATCATGTAAGTATATAATGTACAGGTCTCCACTCCCAAACATATACTAGCCTCCCCAAAAGCACATGGTTCACCTGCCACATTTAACTCTCTTTTCTTATTCTTTAACCCTCCAGTGTCTTGATACACTGAAGATCACAGAATATCATGGTAATATCGATCAACAACACACCTCTTACATCTGGGATACTTTTCCTGCCCATAACACAAGTTAAGGTAAGGGCCAAACTCTATAACAGCTCACTGCAGCCATGTTGCCAGGAGAGAGAGTGTGGAAGCAGGAGTCTCTAAGCTCCTCCACTCCCACATAAACAAACAAAAACCTATCACTTTGCACATCCTCCTCATGTACTCTCAATATATCTTATATAATTACAATGAGACATGCACCTTATAAACTAGTACTTATAAAAATGTGTGCATTTATATTTATAACCTATTATATTGAGAAAATCAGGTTAATTCAGCTTCTTTAAGTTTTAAGGATGGCCTAGCCTTTAAACATCTTAAGCAGTACTTCTGATTAATTCAATATAATTAGCTATTCATGTTATTTAATTACTACAATACATGCTGGGTTCCATAGTCCCCATAACAAGTCCATAACACCCCATAACACTGGTCAAAACTGTAATGAGTTATTGGTGCAAATATTAATTGTTGGGTCACACACACATATATACACACACACAAACACACATACATGCCACTGGTGGCCTAGTGGGTAAAGCTCTTGCTTCACGCACGGAGGGGCCGGGTTCAATTCCCGGTGGGGCAGAAACATTTCAAAGTGTTTCCTTACATACACATACACACATATATACAACAGGCCTAGTGTCTAATTGACATGTGCCTAGGACAAAATGGTAACTAACACACATAAACACACATACGCACACACCCACACCTGGTCAAGCACGTAAAGAAACTAGAGAAAGTGCAAGGTTTGCGACAAGGTTAGTTCCACAACTCAGGGTCTGTCCTATGAAGAAAGGTTGAGGAAATAGGACTAAAAACACTGGAGGAAAGAAGGGTCAGAGGAGACATGATAACAACATACAAAATACTGCGAGGAATCAACAAGGTAGACATTGACAGGATGTTCCAGAGAGGGAACACAGAAACAAGGGGACACAACTGGAAGCTGAAGACTCAGATGAGTCAAAGGGATGTTAGGAAGCATTTCTTCAGCCACAGAGTAGTCAGGAAGTGGAATAGTCTAGAGAAAGATATATGCGAGATTATGTTTCTACTGTCACTTTGGCTTCTTCGATGAGTGCAGTCTGGAAGAAAGTACGGAAATTAAGTGGTAAATTCTCCCCCGACCCGGCTCCTGTTCTTCAGGTTGCTGGTGTTGATATAGCACACCCTCTTGCCATTGCCACTGAAATTGGTAATTATCTAGTTCGCATATCCCAGGGCTCCATCTATGCCCCTCGTTCCTTTCTTCTAAGTCTGCCAGCGAGTTAAAGCCCTGTAGATTTTTCTTCTCTTAGAGAAGAATCTTATAATGTGCCTTTACCCTTCATGAACTGGAGGCAATACTCTCTGCTTGCCGATCATCGGCAGCTGGGCCAGACGGCATACATATTCGTATGCTACAGCATTTACATCAGTCTGCTCTTACTGTCCTCTTACAACTATTTAATCTTATATGGTCGCAAGGAGTTCTTCTCCAGCTGTGGAAGTCTGCTATTGTTTTCCTTTTCAAACCAGGTACTACGGGACGTGATACCTCTCACTACCGTCCCATCGCTCTTACCAGTGCAGTTTGCAAGGTGATGGAACATCTAGTTAATAGGCGTTTGATGTGGTATTTAGAGACGC
>WNWK01003660.1:96850-130002 GCA_009830355.1 Cherax destructor
CAAAATTTTTAGTTTATAAAAGGCAATAAGAGGTAAATAATGAAAAGAACTATTGGACTAATAGTAAAAATGGGTTTTGATAAATTTGCAAATAAGTGATTGACATGTAATGGTAAAGGTATTTAAAATATAAGCAAATAATTGCAATTATTTGGTAGTTGCTTCTAATACAAGAAATATAAAATAAGTCACATATACAACGAGGTAGTTGTTTTAATACAAGAATACAAAATAAGACACACAATTTACCACAATTTTATAAAGTAGAGTGGCCTAATAGTAAAAAGGTTTTAATCAAATTTCAAGTAAATAGTGATTACTAATACTGTAAATAGTTAAGGTTGGGAAATGATAATGGTAAATATGTATTAAGAAATATGATAATGGTAAATATGTATTAAGAAATAAAAAAAATGGTTACAAATAAGTAAAAAGATATATATAAAATACAAAATAAGTCACACAATCAAAATTTGTGAGAAATTTAAGATAGTGAGGTAGCAGTTACTAGAACAATTATTGCACTAACTTAGTCTAAGGATTTGGTCATTGAGGTTGATCAGTCTCTGTAAGGTTAGCATCTCGAAGGAAGTTGGACAGTTCATTTTCATTAGTGATATAGTAAGCACGGCCTACATTTGTTTTCCTAACTAGGCTTTTCCCATCCCGTGTGAAGCACTGGTGGATTTTGTCATTATTCTCACGTTTAAGTTTTCTTACTCTGTATAGTAGGTTTTGACGTTTTTTGGTGAGACACTCATTTGCATAAAGATCTTTTTTTTGCACTAATTGATGACTTTATTAGATCGTTTTTCCTGTCTTTTGTGTGAAATTTAAGCATAACACTCTGTTTTCTACCCTGGGTGCCAAGTAATCGTGATTCTGTTATCTCTGATGCTGGTACTATTACATTTAAGTGGTCTTTTATGGTCTGAAGAGTAGCATCTTTGCAGTTGGTATGGTTTATGCCACTTGGAAAGAGTGCACTGCTAAATATTACGTAGTTAGATAACTTATCTTGCTCAGTTTTATCTTCTTGGTTAGAAAAATATTCGGTCAGCTGGGTATCAATGTTGGTCTTCCAGTCCTTGACAGCATCTTCAACCTTCGTGTTTAGGGATGTTATTTGCTCTGTATGGCTGGCTATGACTGATTGGAGGGTCTTTCCAAAATTAGCCATTCCAGCTGATGTAAACTTCTGTTCAAAGCTAAGGATCTTGCTTTCAAGGTGGGCTAACTTAGTTTCATGCTTAGATAGTGTTGTACGAAGATTCATGTTTTCCTCAGTTAGGGTGGTGATGGTGATGTACCTGAGATCGGTTCAGATGGATCAAATCCTATGAAGGCAGTGTGGTTTGAGGGAGATTCAGTCATGATTGTTGTTGTTGCTGTCCCGTCGTCTTGGGTGGTGGTTGAGTAGGGTGAAGGAGAGTCAGAGTCAGCCATTGTGTTTGTTGACGAGTTGTTGATGTGTGGAAGATGGAAGGAGGGGAGAGGAAGGAGTAGTTGCTAGTGTTTGGAAGGTGAATCCCCTTCCATTAACACTTCAGGTACCAAGTCCTCTTCCTGGGTTACTTCCCTTCTTTGTTTTTTAATGCCACTAGGACCAGCTTGAGAGTCACTGGACCCTGTTGCTCAAAAGGTGTTCCAGAGAGTTCTGTTTCTGGAGAATGTTTCGAATTGTGCTGGCAACAGGGGTGTGTGTTTGTGGACAGGACAAGATAGTCCTTCAAAATGACACTAATATAAACTCTATGGCTTATTTATCTATCAAAATTCATCTAATATGACATAATAAACAATATTAATAACATAGAAACATGACATATAGTACTCTAGAATGAATAAAATATCATTATGAATGCAAGGACTGGTGTTGTGGTGTTTTGTTGTTGGGTGTATAAGGGCCACTGAAAGATACGCCTTAAATAGTGATGGCCGCCAGACACACACACAGCGGTGTTGTCAGTCGCCCTATATAACTCCAACAACATTGGAGTTAAGTTTCGTGTCATCATTTTTCTATCGCTTTACTTGCTACACTGTTAATGCTACACTTTATCGCTGGCTGGTGCAATAGCCTTTATCAACTCCTGCTGCTTTATTATCATAACATATCATAGAATCACTGAATCACTTAAGAAGACACATTCTCCCCTCTCAGCCTTTTACCACAGGGCTGGCACTAGCTTTCTTTGGGCCCACGGTGGCTTATTTAACAGTTGCAAGCACTAAAAACAATGGAATAATGACAAAATGTATGGTATGAATGCGTGGGTGGCGCTCACTCGCTGGTAAACAATGGCACACTGACTCTGGATGGAGCATTGTGCTGTGTACGCGTCCAAGACGAATAGCATTTTCCGAGCGGATAATTGTTTACCGAACCATTATTTTTACGGAAAACTGTATCGTCTTCCGAATTTATCGTTATCCGACGCCATCGTAATCCAGGGGTCCACTGTACGTATATGAAATAACTTTAAAACACTTGAAATTTTGGAAAGTTTCCAGACATAATGGAGAGACGTGGAGCTCACGGAGAACGTAAACAAACAGTGGCACAAGGGGAACGTATTAGAGTCAGGTGGGGTGGGGGGGGGTTAGCCATATAGCGAGTTTTGGTCATAATTTGAAATGTCCATATTAGAGGAACACTGTAAAGTGGGGCCCTACTGTATAAATAATTTAGGATGAGAAAAATTACAAATTAGAAGAAGAAATGCAAGAGATGCTAAAAATGAAGTTCCAGTGTGCTTACATATGACCGCTTCCTATGCAATGTCATTAACAGTTATCTAATATAAGGACACAGTATTGCATTCTTACCTTGTTTTGGTACAAACTTGAGAGTGTGTGAAAATATTCAGAAACGTGATGACTTTCCATCAGGGCCATCCTTCAAAAACTCATGGCCCAATCCAACACCACACTTTCCACAAGATACCTATAAAAAATTATATTTATACAGTATATATTTTACTATACTATCAAAATAACCCAGCATTATCTAGGCATATTTCATATCTTGTAAGTTACAAATGTGAAAACTGGTACAGTCAACCCCCGATTAGCAATATTAATCCGTTCCAGAGGGCTTATCAGTAACCGAAAATATCGTTATCCGATTCTATTTTCCCCATAAGAAATAATGGAAATAAAATTAATCCGTTCCAGACTTCCAAAAGTAGTAAAATAAAATATTTTTTTACAACATAAGACATGCATTTACACACAAGTTTATGAGAAATAAAGAAATAATAGTACAATACCATGTCACTTACATTTATTGAAGTTGTTGATGTGTGGAAGACGGGAGGAGGGAAAAGGATGGAGTAGTATGCTAGTGTTTGGAAGGGGAATCCCCTTCCATTAACACTGCAAGTGGCAAGTTCTTTTCTGGGGTTACAGGCCTTTTTCTTTTAATGCCACTAGGACCAGGTTGAGTCACTGGACCCCTCTCTAACAAAAAATCTGTCCAGGGAGCTCTGTGTCTGGCGATTCTTTAAAACATCCCTGAAATGGGACACCACAGTATCATTGTACAGGTTGCCAGCACGGCCTGCAACAGCATGGTTAGGGTGATATTCATCCATAAAGCCTTGCACATCAGCCCATTTGGCACAGATCTCTCTAATCCTTGAAGAAGGCACCTTCTTCCATCTCTGTTCCACCTCCTCCTCTGAACCATTGTCCTGACCTGTGGTCTGTTGTTGCTATTGCTGTTGAAGCTCTTGCAGATCTTCTGTGGTTATCTCTTCTTTGTGTTCCTCCACCAACTCTTCCACATCCTCACCACTCACCTCCAACCCCATGGACTTGCCCAGTTCCACAATTTCTTGCACAACAGGCTCAGGCTCAGGGTTCTGAGGCTCAGCCCCAAAACCTTCAAAATCTAGAACACAGTCTGGCCACAATTTTCTCCAGGCAGAGTTCAAAGTCCTGGTAGTCACTCTCCCAAGCCTTACCTATAAGGTGTACACAATGCAGGATATGGAAATGATTTTTCCAAAAGTCTCTTAGGGTCATCTGCATGTCTGTGGTCACATCAAAACACTTTTGAAACATTGCTTTGGTGTAGAGTTTTTTAAAGTTGGAAATGACCTGCTGGTTCATGGGCTGGAGGAGAGGAGTGGTATTAGGGGGCACGAACTTCACTTTGATGAACTTAGTCCTCCACAATTTTCTCTACCAAGTTTAGAGGATGACAAGGAGCATTGTCCATTATCAGGATGCACTTAAGTGGCAAATTATTTTCCTGGAGATATTTCTTCACACTGGGGCCAAACACGTCATTGAACCAATCTAAGAAAATGTCCTTTGTGACCCATGCCTTTTTGTTAGACTTCCACATCACACACAAATTAGACTTGGCGATACCGCATCTGCTAAACACTCGGGGATTTTCAGAATGATACACCAGTAAAGGCTTCACTTTACAATCACCACTGGCATTAGCACAAAGCATCAAAGTTAGCCTGTCTTTCATAGGCTTATGTCCTGGGAGTGCCTTTTCCTCCTGTGTAATGAAGGTCCTGTTTGGCATTTTCTTCCAAAACAGGCCTGTTTCGTAACAACTGAACACTTGTTGGGGTTGGAATTGTTCAGCCTCTATGTACCCCACGAATTCCTGCACATGTTTTTCAGCCGCACTTTTGTCACAACTGGCTGCGTCACCATGCCTCACAACACTATGTATGCCACTTTGCTTCTTAAATCTGTCAAACCAGCCTTTACTGGCTTTAAATTCGTTCACTTCAGCACTTGTTGCAGGCATTTTCTTGAGATCATCATGCAACTGCCTTGCTTTTTCACATATTATTGCCTGCGTAACACTATCTCCTGCTAACTGTTTCTCGTTGATCCACACCAACAACAAATTTTCCACATCTTCCAGCATTTGTGATCACATATGCACCTTTCGCAACAACAGCTTCCTTGATTTTACGTGATACGCACTCTACTTTCATATTTTGCTATTATCTCCATCTCCTTCTTCCCTTCTACTGTATTTCTCAGCCTCTTTACCACAGAGCTGGCACTAGGAGCTTTCTTTGGACCCAAGGTAGCTTATTTAGTAATTGCAAGCACTAAAAACAGTGGAATAATGACAATATACTGGTATGAATGAGTGGGTGGTGGTCGCTCTCGCTTGTAAACAATATCACACTGATGCTCCGTGGAGTGATGGGCCCAGCTGGGCACGCGTACGCGTCCGGGACGAATGTCGTAGACCGAGCGGATCATCGTAAACTGAGCCAATATTTTGACGTAAAAATGTATCGCTAACCGATTTTATCATTACCCGACGCAATCGCTAACCGGGGGTTGACTGTATACTAATGACAATTTTTTTTTGATGAGCTCTTCCAATGGTTTCTTGTTTTCTCCCTGTACTCAGCTTTTTGTGAGGCAAATGTGGGAACTTATTCCTGCCCCACCTTGTCAGGTGGGTGTGGAGAAGAGGTAAGAGAGAGAACCCCTATAACTACTTTCCCAGTCTAAAGACTTACAATCCAAATGAGCTTTTCCTGCATGAAACTTGAGACTCTGCCTACGTCTCTTTAGTTTCTGACTTATCCCTAATCCCACTCAGCTGTGAAGAAGCCATTAATACTATGCCCATGCACTATGTGCCAGGCCCAGACTCGTGGAACACCACATTTATCAAAACCTGCAAGAAAACACTATCAAGTGCCTTAAATATGGTATGAAAAAGGTGCTGGACACAGAAGTTATCCCATAATCACTAAAAACCACTAATATAGCTCCACCCCACAATGGTGTCAGTAAAGTAATGGCAAACAATAGATCAATAGTACTGACAATCCACATTTGCAAAACCTTGGAAAGAATTCTATAAAAAGCAAGATTGCTAATAACATGGATTGGCAAAAACTGCACAGCCCAGAGCAACATGGGCTTAGAGTAGGTCACTCTTGCCTCTCACAATTGCTGGACCATTATGACAATCTTTGATGTACTGGAAGATGAGCAAAATGCAGACATAGTGTGCACAGACTTTGCAAAAGCTTTCAACAAGTACAGCCATGGTCTAACAGCAAAAAAATGCATGTGGTATTACACCAGACATATTTAACCCTTTCACTGTCGAGACCCCTGCTCACAAACTT
This sequence comes from Cherax destructor, assembly GCA_009830355.1. Classification (NCBI taxonomy): domain Eukaryota; kingdom Metazoa; phylum Arthropoda; class Malacostraca; order Decapoda; family Parastacidae; genus Cherax; species Cherax destructor. Next base: position 102,985 of record WNWK01003660.1, read on the forward strand.
GCTGTGTGTTGAAGATTAAAAAAAAAAAAAAATTCTTATGAAATGATAAAAAAAATTTCTCAATGGTAATGACACCAAAAGTACAAAATTTGATGGAAAACTTATGGAATTATGCTCTTGCGAAGTTAGCGGTCTCGACGATATTTATGCATAAGCGATTTTGCCCACTTTGTGCCCTATTTTTGGCCAATTCCATTGTTCCAGTCAACCAGACTCATAGCTATTTCGCTAGAACTCCTTTTGTTCTATCGATTGAGTACAAGAAACTGCCCAATAAAGTGATGAGAAATTGGTAGTTTGGCCAATTTCATACACAATTCAAGGAAGGCCAATTTCAAAATACGGTCCAGAATTAACAATGCAAACATTCCTAGCACTAAAATAACATTTTTTCTCTTCATTAGTCACATCTCCAGGCCCCTCTTATATTACGCTTGCTTTCCATTTTGAATTTTTATTCACACAAAAAATAGAAGATTTACTGTTATGCAGATTACTGCATTATTGTAAAAATGGTATAAATAATATCAGCACATTTGACCCAACAGTTGACGTGTATTGGACACACGACGTGATTTGTTTACTCTTGAACATTTCCGCTACTTTGAGCTCAATTTGAAGGTACTTTTAGTCCATAAACCATTCAAAATCAACTCCATTTCTGTAATATATCTTCCATTCTATCAAAAGAGACCAACAAAAAAACACAGCAAAGTCGCTGTGTTAAACCAAAAACAGTCAGTTTTTTTCTCATGCACTGCGTGCTGCAGAATTTTTTTTATACAGTACACACTGACCACTCAGACCCATTCTCTCATACATAGGCCTACCAGCTTTCTCTCGCAAGATTGGAAGCCACTAGAATTTTGGCATAGTGTTAACCCTTTGACTGTTTTGGTCGTATATATACGTACATCTTACAAGCCAGTGTTTCGGACGTATATAGTATACTAAAAAATTCTAGCGGCTTCAAATCAAGCGAGAGAAAGCTGGTAGGCCCACATGAGAGAATGGGTCTGTGTGTGCTGTATAAAAAAATCCTGCAGCACGCAGTGAATAATGAGAAAAAAAAAAACTCCGACCGTGTTTTTTTTTATTAAAACGCCGACTTTGAGATGATTTTTATTAGTTTCATGATGAAAATGACCTTGAAATTGAGCTCAAAGTATAGTGGAAATGTTCGATTTTTGCCAATGTTCAAGAGAGCACAAATCACGCCATTCGTCCAATACACATCAACTGGTGAGTCTAATATTCTTACACAAGTGCACTGATATTATTTATACCATTTTTACAATAATGCAGTAGTCTGCATAACAGTAAATCTTCTATTTTTTGTGTGAATAAAAAATCAAAATAGAAAGCAAGAGTAATACAAGAGGGGCCTAAAGACGTGACTAATGAACAGAGAAAATCTTATTTTAGTGCCAGGAATGTCTGCATTGTTTATTCTGGACCCTATTTTGAAATTGACATCTTTTTTATTTTGCATTAAATTGGCCAAATTGCCAATTTCTGACCACTTTATTGGGTAGTTGAAATCGGTAAATTGGTGGTTTCTTATACTCAATCGATAGAACAAATGGACTTCTAAAGAAATAGTATGAGTTTGGTCGACTGTAACAATGGAATTGGCCGACAATAGGGCTCAAAGTCGGTGAAATCGCCGATGCATATATATCGCCGACATCGCTAAATTCATGAGAGCGTAATTCCGTAAGTTTTCCATTAAATTTCGTACTTTTAGTGTCATTACCATCGGGAAAAGATTCTCTATCATTTCATAAAAAAAATTATTTTTTTTTCCAAAATTTTGCGACATAGAATGACAAGTTTCAGAATGGGGCCTCCGACAGTCAAAGGGTTAAGGGACCAACACTGGCTTGCAAGCCGTAATATTACGGGACCGACAGTGAAAGGGTTAACTTGTTAACAAACAGAACCCAGCAAAGCCAGGGTGAAATCAGAGTGCCACAATATAAAGCCCTGTCTTCCCCAGATAGTTCTTGCCCCATTTCTCATATCAGACAGTGACAAACCTGTATCATCTTCTGCAAATAAAACAATTTGTTCAGGTGGTATTTGTTAAGGATACTGCAAACCTTCAAGCTGATATAAACCAAATCTTTCAGTGGGCCACTGACAACATGATATTTAACCCTTTCGGGGTTGGTGCCGTACTAGTACGTTTTACGAGCAGCGGCTTCAAATTAAGCGGGAAACAGCTGATAGGCCTAGGGATGAGAGAATGGGTCTGCGCGGTCAGTGTGTGCAGTAGGAAAAAAATTGGGCACCCAGTGGTGCATTGTGGGAACACCATTTCAGTACACCTTGTCCACCATGCCTCTCAGCAAGAAACACCTTACTCCTCGGCGAATTGGGACACTTATTCCCCAGTGACAGTTCTAACAGTGATGACAGTGTCAGTGAAGGTGACTTTCAAGGTTTTGAGGCGGTTGTGACCGAAACTAGTGACCATAATACCGGTATAAGTGAGGAAAACCCAGACGACCCACAGCCGTCCACCTCTGGTGCTGTGGCGTCTTGTTCACATCCAGTTGTACCAGAATGAAGGTGGAAACTCCTATTTACTCATATCTCGGACTCAGATGTGAGCAATGGTGGTGATAGTGATAGTGAATATGAACTCCAAGTCCTTCGAAATAGTTCCAGTAGCGCGAGTGAAGGGGAATATTCACCAGTGAAGCGTCAGTATATACGACGGTATATGCGCTCTGGTAGTGTGCCATATGCTCTTCCAAGGGTTAGGAGTACATCTCGGTACATCCCTGGGCGTACAACAGGAAGTGATAGTGAAAATGAAGATGATAGTGTTGCAATTGGCATGAGAAATGTGCATGCAACTGGTGGTGGTGGTGGTGGTGGTAGTGGAGATGGTGCCGGGCGCGAGGCACCAGCAGTGGACCATGCTGGCACCGACGCCGCTGAGTCAGCTCAGCTACAACAAAGGCAACCCTCACCCACCCACCCACCAACCCCACAACCACAACCTCCACTTCCACAACCCCCACAACCACCTGTAAATATCCAGTACCCACCAGCAGACCGCACCTGGGATTGGCAGGAAGCTGACAATTTTATTCCCAATCCCCATCAGTTTGATGAAAGTCACAGTGGAATACGCCCATCTTGTCCACTTGGGAACAATGCCACTGAACTGGAATGTTTCCAGTTATTCTTTGACGAACCCCTGATGGACATTATTATCAGGGAAAGCAACAGATACTTCGATTACACAATGGCAAACACTATTCTTTCACCAAAATCACGTCTACACCAGTGGAAGGAGACAACTGTGGCAGAGATGTATCTTTTCTTTGCCACAATAATAGTTATGCCACATGTGTATAAGCACTGTATCAAATCATACTAGTCAACAGACCGATTGATTGCAACACCAGCTTTCAGTGATATTATACCAGTGAATCGATTTGTACTACTGTTACACATGTTACATTTTTCAGACAAAACCAGGCCAGACAGAACCGACAGGTTAGGAATGTGTTTCTGTATCTTAAAGAGAAATTCAATATGTATTTTTATCCCTTCAGGAAGCTTGTTATTGAGTCTTTGATTCTGTTCAAAGGTAGACTGTCATTCAAGCAGTATATGTATACCAAGCAAAAGGAAACGCTTTGGTATAAAGTTGTTTGTGCTTTGTGATTGCTACAGTGGTCTTGTATTGGATATTATTGTGTACACTGGAAGTAATACATTGAAAGATACCAGGAAGTTACTGGGTATCTCTGGTGATGTGGTTAGAAAAATGATGGAACCACCCTCAGTGATTTTTTGTGAGTGAACATGACAGATGTGTGCGGAACATTTCGTGCAAATCGTAAGCATATGCCTAGGTTCGATGCAGGCACTCGTAGAGGTGAGGTGCAGGCGTTTGCTGCCAATGATATCATGGCATTTCGGTGGCATGACAAACTAGATGTCACACTGTTGTCATCAGTTCACCCTAATGAAATGGCAGATAGTGGCAGGGTGAATAGAGACCGATGAACCCATTCTAAAACCTACAGCTGTGATGGACTACGTTGGACAGCGTGCGGCCAGCAGTAACAGCCTGGTTGATCAGGCTCTGGTCCAACAGGAGACCTGGTCACAGACCGGGCCGCGGGGGCGTTGACCCCTGGAATTCTCTCCAGGTAGACTCCAGGTAGACACACTCAATATGTGTTCAGTGGACAAATGTGACATGCAGATTGGGTTTGCTGATTGTGTTAGAAAGAGTTGTAAGTGGTACATAAAACTCTTTTTTCACATTCTGGACATTTCCATGCTTAATGCTTATAATGTTTATAAGTTTATAAGGTAGTAGGTTGGTAGACATCAACCACCCAGGGAGGTACTACCATCCTGCCAGGTGACTGTGAAACAGAAACCTGAAACTGTTTTACATGATGGTAGGATTGCTGGTGTCTTTTTTCTGTCTCATAAACGTGCAAGATTTCAGGTATGTCTTCCTACTTCTACTTACACTTAGGTCACGCTACGCAAACATGTGTATACACACTCATCCGAGTTTTCTTTGATTTTATCTTAATAGTTCTTGTTCTTATTGCTTTTCCTTTCATATCCATGGGGAAGTGGAATAAGAATCTTTCCTCCGTAAGCCATGCGTGTTGTAAAAGTCAACTAAAATGCCGGGAACAATGGGCTAGTAACCCTTTTCCTGTATAGCTTACTAAAAAGAAAAAGAAGAAAACCGTCAAAGTGGGATGTTTGAATGTGCGTGGATGTTGTGCGAATGATAAGAAAGAGATGATTGTAGATGTTATGAATGAAAAGAAGCTGGATGTCCTGGCTTTAAGTGAGACAAAGCTGAAGGGGGTAGGAGAGTTTCAGTGGGGAGAAATAAATGGGATTAGGTCAGGGGTTTCAAATAGAGTTAGAGCTAAAGAAGGAGTGGCAATAATGTTGAATAATCAGTTATGGCAGGTAAAGAAGGAATATAAATGTATAAATTCAAGAATTATGTGGAGTAAAATAAAGGTTGGATGTGAAAAGTGGGTTATAGTAAGTGTTTATGCACCTGGAGAAGAGAGAATTGTAGAGAAGAGAGAATTGTAGAGGAGAGAGAGAGAGATTTTGGGAAATGTTGAGTGAGTGTGTGGGAGTTTTGAACCAAGTGAGAGAGTAATTGTGGTTGGGGATCTTAATGCTAAAGTGGGTAAAAATGTTGTGGAGGGAGTAGTAGGTAAATCTGGGGTGCCAAGGGTAAATGTAAATGGGGAACCATTAATTGAGCTATGTGTAGAAAGAGGTTTGGTAATAAGTAATACATATTTTATAAAAAAGAGGATAAATAAATATACAAGGTATGATATAGCACGTAAGGAAAGTAGTTTGTTGGATTATGTATTGGTGGATAAAAGGTTGATGGGTAGGCTTCAGGATGTACATGTTTATAGAGGGGCAACGGATATATCAGATCATTATTTGGTTGTAGCTACAGTTAGAGTAAAGGTAGATGGGACAAAAAGAAAATGGCAACAGCAAGTAAGAGAGAGGTAAAAGTGTATAAACTAAGGAGGAGGAAGTTAGGGTGAGATATAAGCAACTATTGGCAGAAAGGTGGGCTAGTGCAAGTATGAGTAGTTGGGGGGTTGAAGAGAGTTGGGATAGTTTTAAAAATGCAGTATTAGAATGTGGGGCAGAAGTTTGTGGCTATAGAGTCACTTATATGTTCAGAACTACTAAATGCCTCAAATGATGTAGTTGAAGTATTAGCAATAAAGGTCGAGAATCAAAACCTGGTCATCGTGGTTGTCTACAAGCCCCGGATGCAACGTCCCAACAATTCCAGGAACAGCTTCTGAAAATTGACCACTGTCTGGAAAATCTTCCAGCTCCTGCCCCCAACATATTGCTACTGGGGATTTCAACCTCAGGCACCTAAAATGGAGGAACATTGCAAACAATGTGGTAGCAGAGATAACACCAGGAGGCAGCTCAGATGAAAATTCACACATGCATGAACCTTTAAATCTCTGCACCAAGTTCACCTTAAACCAGCAAATAGTAGAGCCCACAAGATTAGAGAATACGCTGGACCTCATCTTCACTAACAATGATGATCTGATACGAAATGTCATCATATCAAAAACATTATACTCAGATCACAACATAATAGAGGTCCAGACATGCATGCGGGGAGCCCCAGATCAACAAAATGTGATCAGCCGTGAGGAGCTTTCTCCAAATTCAACTTCAATAACAAAAACATAAGGTGGGACCAAGTAAACCAAGTCCTAAATGATATAAACTGGGAAGATTGCCTAAGCATCACGGATCCCAACCTATGTCTAGAACAAATTAACTCTGTGGTACTTGAGGTTTTCTCAAGGCAAATTCTTAAGGAAAAGGAGGAGAAGATGCAAACTAGAAAGAGAGAGGCGCTCCTATACAGGCGAAGGCAAAGAATAACGGAGCGGCTACAGGAGGCCAATATCTCTGAAATACGTAGGGAGACACTAGTCAGAGAAATAGCAAACATCGAATTAAAACTAAAGGAATCTTATAGGAATCAAGAGACACGGGAAGAACTAAGAGCCATAAATGAAATTGAAAGAAACCCTAAGTATTTCTTTTCCTATGCAAAATCAAAGTCGAGAACAACAACCAGTATTGGGCCCCCACTTAAACCGGATGGGTCCTACACAGATGACAGCAAGGAAATGAGTGAGTTACTTAAATCCCAGTATGACTCAGTCTTTAGCGAGCCACTAACCAGACTGAAAATCGAAAACCTAAATGATTTTTTTATGAGAGTGCCACAGAACTTGACAGACGCATGCCTTTCTGACATCATCACGATGCCAAATGACTCGAAAAGGCAATAAATGACATGCCCATGCACTCCGCTCCAGGCCCAGACTCATGGAACTCCGTGTTCATCAAGAACTGCAAGAAGCCCCTATCACATGCTTTTAACATCCTATGGAGAGGAGCATGGACACTGGGATCGTCCGCAGCTACTAAAAACAACAGACATAGCCCCGCTCCACAAAGGGGGCAGTAAAGCAATAGCAAAGAACTACAGACCAATTGCGCTAACGTCCCATATCATAAAAATCTTTGAAAGGGTTCTAAGAAGCAAGATCGCCACCCATCTTGATACCCATCAATTGCACAACCCAGGACAGCATGGGTTTAGAGCAGGCCGCTCCTGTCTGTCCCAACTACTGGACCACTACGACAAGGTCCTGGATGCTCTAGAAGATAAACAGAATGCAGATGTTATATACACAGATTTTGCAAAAGCCTTTGACAAGTGTGACCATGGTGTAATAGCACACAAAATGCGTGATAAAGGCATAACAGGAAAAGTTGGTAGATGGATCTATAATTTCCTAACACGTAGAACACAAAGAGTAGTAGTCAACAGAGTAAAGTCTGAGGCAGCTACTGTGAAAAGCTCTGTTCCACAAGGCACAGTACTTGCTCCCATCCTATTCCTCATCCTCATATCAGACATTGACAGGGATATAAGCCACAGTGCTGTGTCTTCCTTTTGCAGATGACACCGATCTGTATGACAGTGTCCACCGTTGAAGACACTGCAAGACTCAAGCAGACATAAACCAAATCTTTTAAATGGCTGCAGAAAACAATATGAAGTTCAATGATGAGAAATTTCAATTACTCAGATACGGAAAACATGAAGAAATTAAAATCTCATCGGAGTACAAAACTAATTCCAACCACACAATAGAGCAAAAACTAATGTCAAAGACCTGGGAGTGATCATGTCAGAGGATCTCACCTTCAAGGACCATAACAATGTAGCAATTGCATCTGCTTGAAAATGAAAGGATGGATAATGAGAACCTTCAAAACCAGGGATGCCAAGCCCATGTTGACACTTTACAGATCGCTTGTTCTATCTAGGCTGGAATATTGCTGCACACTAACTGCACCTTTCAAGGCGGGTGAAATTGCTGACCTTGAAAATGTGCAGAGAACCTTCACCGCACGCATAAGTGCGATAAACCACCTCAACTACTGGGAACGCTTGAAGTTCCTAAACCTGTACTCTCTAGAATGCAGGCGGAGAGATACATTATTATATACACATGGAAAATTCTAGGGCTTAGTACCAAACTTGCACACAAAAATCACTCCGTACGAAAGCAAAGACTCGGCAGGCGATGTAACATCCCCAATGAAGAGCAGGGTGCCACTAGCACGTTGAGGGACAACACAATAAGTGTGGGGGGCCCAAGATTGTTCAACTGCCTCCCAGCGACATCGGGATTCCCAAAAGCCCTGGCTGTCTTCAAGCAGACACTGGACAGGCACCTCAAGTCGGTACCGGATCAGCCGGGCTGTGGTTCGTACGTTGGACTGCGTGCGCCAGCAGTAACAGCCTGGTTGATCAGGCTCTGGTCCAACAGGAGGCCTGGTCACAGACCGGGCCGCGGGCGTTGACCCTGGAATTCTCTCCAGGTAGATAGGAGGGTGGGTGCAGGAGGAAAGAGGAGTGAGTGGTGGAATGAAGAAGTAAAGGTGTGATAAAAGAGAAAAGGTAGCTTATGAGAGGTTTTTACAAAACAGAAGTGTTAATAGAAGAGCAGAGTATATGGAGAGTAAAAGAAAGGTGAAGAGAGTGGTGAGAGAGTGCAAAAGAAGAGCAGATGAAAGAATGGGAGAGGCTCTGTCAAGAAATTTTGATGAAAACAAGAAAAATTTTGGAGCGAGATAAACAAGGTAAAAAGCCTAGGGAACGAATGGATTTGTCAGTTAAAAACAGAGTAGGAGTTAGTAGATGGGGAGCTGGAGGTATTGGGTAGATGCAGTGGAATATTTTGAGGAACTTTTAAATGTCGATGAAAAGGAGGCGGTAATTTCATGTACTGGCCAGGGAGGTGCAACATCATTTAGGAGTGAAGAAGAGCAGGATGTGAGTGTGGGGAGGTGCGTGAGGCATTACATAGAATGAAAGTGGGTAAAGCAGCTGGAACTGACGGGATCATGACAGAAATGTTAAAAGCAGGGGGGGGATATAGTGCTGGAGTGGTTGGTATTTTTGTTTAATAAATGTATGAAACTAGTAACCCCTTCTTCTGTGTTTATTACTAAATGTAAAAGGAGAAACTTTCGTTTTTCCTTTTGGGCCACCCCGCCTTGGTGAGAAACGGCCGACGTGTTGAAAGAAGAAGAAATGTATGAAAGAGGGAAGGTACCTAGCATGGCAGAGAGCATGTATAGTTCCTTTATATAAAGGGAAGGGGATAAAGAGAGTAAAAATTATAGGGGAATAAGTTTACTGAGTATACCAGGTAAAGTGTATGGCAGGGTTATTATTGAAAGAATTAGAGGTAAGACAGAGAGTAGGATTGCAGATGAGCAAGGAGGCTTTAGATGGGTAGGGGATGTGTAGATCAAGTGTTTACAGGAAGCATATATGTGAACAGTATTTAGATAAAGGTAGAAGTTTTCATTGCATTTATGGATTTAGAAAAGGCATATGATAGAGTGGATAGGGAGCAATGTGGCAAATGTTGCAAGTGTATGGAATAGGTAGTAAGTTACTGAAGGGGTGTGTAATGTCACTATGGTTGTTTAATATATTTATAGATGGGGTTGTAAAGAAGTAAATGCCAGGGTGTTGGGGGGAGAGGTGGGATTAAATTATGGAGAATTAAATGCAAAATTTGAGTTGACACAGTTACTTTGCTGATGATACTGTGCTTATGGAGATTCTAAAGAAAAGTTGCAAAGGTTAGTGGACGAGTTTGGGAGGTGAAAGGTAGAAAGTTAAAAGTGAACATAGATAAGAGTAAGGTGATGAGGGTATCAAACAATTTAAATAAAGAAAAATTGGATATCACATTGGAGAGAGGATTATGGAAGAAGTAAATGTTTTCAGATATTTGGGAATTTACGTGTCAGCGGATGGGTTTATGAAGGATGAGGTTAACCATAGAATTGATGAAGGAAAAAAGGTGAGTGATGCGTGAGGTATCTGTGCAGACAAAAACGTTATCCATGGAGGCAAAAAGGGAATGACGAAGTATAGTGGTACCAACACTTTATATGGTGTGAAGATGGGTTGCAAATGCTGCAGGAGGAGGCTGGAGGCAGTGGAGATGTCCTGTCTAAGGGCAATGTGTAGTAAATATTATGCAGAAAATTCGGAATGTGGAAATTAGGAGAAGGTGTGGAGTTACTAAAAGTATTTGTCAGAGGGCTGAAGAGGGTTGTTGAGGTGGTTTGGTCATTTAGAGAGAATGGATCAAAGTAGAATGACTTGAGAGCGATAAACTGTAGGAAGGAAGGCGGGTAGGGGGCTGCCTAGAAAAGGTTGAGGGAAGGGGCAAAGGAGGTTTGTGGGCGGGGCCTGGACTTCAGCAAGCATGTGGAGCGCAGTAGATAGGAGGGAAATGGAGACGAATGGTTTTTGGGACATGACGATCTGTTGGAGTGTGAGCGGGGTAACATTTTGAAGGGATTCAGGAAACCAGTTAATTGATTTAGTTGGTTTGAGTCCTGGAAATGGGAAGTACAATGTCGCACTTTAAAGGAGGGGTCTGGGATAGTGACAGTGTGGTGAAAGTGTGTGGGAAAGTGTTGAATGATGATGAAAGTATTTTCTTTGGGGATTTTCTTTTTTAAGTCACCCTGCCTCAGTGGGAGACGACCACTTGTTGAAAAAGTTAAGACCACAAACAAACCACCATATGGCGAATTTTGTTTGTCTGTCATCAGGCAAATAATCACAAAGTACCAAGGAACACCACCTGCAATAGAAAACCGCCACGAAATTACCAACAACTACACTCCTGCCTGAGGCCTGGTGAACACTCCTAATGAAACTGCTTGCAAGAAAAAGGCTCAGAAGAGGTGTTATGTCTGTGCACATACAAAAGACGCCCACAGCAACGCAAAGACCACTTGTTATATGTGAAGAATGTGAAACACTCACTGTGTATGTCACCATGTTCTAAAGACTTCCACAGGCTGCAGAAGTTCTAGAAACAAAAAGCAGTGACTCTATATGTGTATATATATGATTGAACAATAGTTATAAACATTATTTTATATTGTACATTGTGTAAATATGTTTTTTAAACAAAAAAGTGATAACAAAATTTATGTCATTATTGTGTAAGAATTAACGAGTGAATATTTGAAAAACAGCACTTATATTGGTCTCATAGGGCCATAAAAGTTATTTGAAAAAATTAATAAAATCGATAAGAAAACAACTTCGGGAAAAATGATTACCGCCAACCGGAAGTCAGCATAGTTGTCGCCAGTGGTTCAATCTGTCAACTTGAAGCCTCCATATCTCCGTAAGTATTGATCGCAAAAATGTTTTGTTTAGCCATTTAGATTTAGAAAAAATATCATTTCATAAAATAATTCTTTTTTCCTGAATATTCTTTCCACCTGGGAACAGGTTTCTGAGAAGGCCTGTCGACCCCCAAAGGGTTAACGAGGAAAATTAATTACTCCACTATGGAAAAATTGAGAAATAAAAACTGGAATGGAGCACACAAACTTTAATCATTCAACAGAGTAGAAATTTAACTTGAGAGACTTGGTGAATGTCAGAACTCATATTCAAGAATCAAAACAGTTATCATAGTCGCAAGGAAAATGATAGCCTGGATAACTAGAACCTTTAAAACAAAAGAGTAAGCAAGGATGATGATACTGTTTATATTCTAGGCTGGAATATTACTGTATACCAACAGCCTTTTTAAAGTTAAGCAAATTGCAAGCTGGTGAATGACATAGGAATTTTCACTGTCCGTATCAACTCGTCACACCTGATTACTTGGAATACTAAGCCTTCAACCTGTATTCTTTAAAACTTAGCAAGAACTATACATAATTTTACAAAATCTTTTCAATGAAAGCAAGAGGCTAGTAGACAATGCAAAATATATGCAGTGAAAAGTAGCAGGGAATAGCACACCAAGAGACAATTCAATAAGTGTAAGAGGACTTTAAGACTTTCAACATACCCTGCATTTATAAGGATATGGTGCCTCTGAACTGGCAATCCTCATTAATAAAAATTTGCCATCACCACTAATACAGTACCAGAGGGGGTTCTAGGGAGGCCAGAGTTACCCCATCTTCAAGAAACACAGTAGGTCTGATGTCAGCAACCATAGGGCCCCCTTTGTATACTCAGTGAATATCCAAAATTTTAGAGGCAATGACTGTCAAAAGTTGGGATCTTAATGAAAAATTCTTCCTAAATTACCAATCAGGCTAGGGGGCCCTTCCCCAACCGACACCTCAATTAACTGATGGATTAAGGGGAACTGAAATGTTGATAGGGAACCCCCATAGGAATGGTAACCAGACTTGAAAAAGGCCTTTATAATGTCAACCAAAGATTAAAAAGAAACCCAAGCTATCAGTAGTTCCATAGGGTTGGTTTTGGGGCCTATCCAGCAATAGGAAACAAATTGTCAAAAACAACAAAACAGAATCAGAACCATTTTCCGATAGCATGGAGTTCCCCCAAGGAGTATTTTGGGGGCCCCTTTTATTCCTTTTTAAGTTATAAAATCCCATGAGGTCGGGCCCTACCTTGGCACAAATATAAACTGAGAAGGGTTAATTTTAATGTCTGGTGTAATGAGGGAACCATCATTTAGTCTCCCTAAAAAATCCTTTGGGGAATCCTTTGACCCCTGCATGTCAGGAGAATTGGGTAGGGAAAAAGTGAGAAGGAGAAGAAGACCGGTTCCTCCAGACAAGCACAGTGTCCACCCATTTAGGCTCGAGGACCCTATGTCCAGCCCTTTCATGGTACTCTGTTTTCAAAAAAAAAAAAATGAAAGAAAAACCGAAATCACCCAGAACAAATGGTAAATTCTTTCCGACCCTCGGTCCAAGAGAGCATGAGGTCAGATGAATTAAACAAGGGAAATGTTGAATATTGAAGAAGAGTAAAAAAAACCCTTAAGGAATCAAGTTTATAAAATTGCTAAAGTGTCCAGAATATCTTGCTCCTTTTGTAAAGGCTGGGAACCAAAGCAGTCATAGTATTTGGGGGGAGAGCACAACTTTTAGTACCCAAAATATTTGGGGTTCAAACACCTATTATACAGCAAAAAAGGGAAAAGGGGAACATACTGCCTGCACATGTCAAAGCCAGTCATGGAAGACCCAGTTCAAGAAGAGAGCCAAAGGGAAATTTAATGCGAAGGACAGAAAGGGGAGGCGAATGATTTTTTTTTTTAGCTTAATTAAATGAAACCCCCTTTTTCTTTGTAATTTTTCTAAATGCAAAAGGAGAAACTTTTGTTTTTCCTTTCGCACCCTGCCTCGTGGGAAACGGCCTGACGTATTGAAAGACAGACATGTAAATGTAAATAACTCTTTTACCTTATTCCTAGTATATATCCTTTATAGTATAACATATATCTCCTACAGTGTATAATATTACAGGTATTAAATGGACCCCAATGGCTAGCTATTATTTACGGCTGAATTGTATGCCATTTTGTGGCACTTATCCATATTGCATCTATGCCTGTGTCCCCAATGGAAATAAGTCACTGACTTTTGGGTTATCCTAGGCTTTCTACAATATGCTGCTAGTAGATAATCTATGTAACTGTATTTGTGTATACCTGAATAAACTTACTTATTTATAAGGAGGATTGGCAGATAAGAAAGACATGTTGTACGTGTCTGCTATTTTTATACTGTATACCATTAATTTTTTAACACCTTTGTCTTCCACCAAGGTAGGGTGACCTAAAAAGGAAAAAACAAAAAACTTCTATCATACATTCAATCACAGTCTTGTCAAAAAAGTGCTGACATCACAGCTCGGACAACCTTCCAGACTGCAACATTCTCACCCTCCTTTAGTGTTGGCATTGTACTTCCCACCTCCAGGACATAAGTCATGCTAACTGGTTTCCCTTAATCCTTCATAAATGTTACCTTGCCCCACTTCAACAGCACATCAAATCAAATATGTACCACAATACCAACTTATTCCTAACATAAAATACCTCTAGCTTTGATAAATTAGACACATATGCAACACTTGGGTATCTTTATTGAGGAAACGTTTTGCCACACAGTGGCTTCATCAGTCCATACAAAGGAGAATCGTGAAGAACAGGAGGAGTTTGAGGTGGTCAGTCCCTCAACCTTGAGTCGATGTTGTCAGTCCATCAATCTTGAACAGAATACAGCATATGTGCTAGGAAGCAGCTTATATACCATAGGCAAGAGAGGTGCAGAAGTCGTAGGTGGTGTCACATTTGTACAAGAGGTTTCAATACCGACATTTGTCCAATGTGGAAGTAGGTTGTGCCCAAGGGTTGGGCAAGTGAAGAATTCCCATTAAGATCCCAAATGTTGCTGTGTCAGACAGGGATGTAATGATGAAGCCACTGTGTGGCGAAACGTTTCCCCAATAAAGATACCCAAGTGTTGCATATGTGTCTAATTTATCAACTTGTTGGTTCTCTGAACCATTCATTTACACCTCTAGCTTTCTTCAAGAGGGAACTTGATAAGTCCCTTAAGTCAGTTCCTGATCAGCAAGGCTGTGGTTTGTATGTTAGACTCCAAGCAGGTAGCACCAACAGCCGCTTTGATAAGGCCATCCACTAGGAGGCCTGAACTGGGATCAGGACATGGGTAATGATCCCCAAAAACCCTGTCAGGGAATCAGGTAGGGATTATTTTAATCAAAAAGAAGGCTAAACCTACTTGGGTCAGACAGCGCTGCAGGGCAGGAATTGATGCAGGATCAAGGGATAAGTAAGGGTGGAGAGGACAACAAAGGAGGTTAGGAAGAGCTGCCAGAAGTGCTAAGGAAGGATTATCAAAGTTTGTGTAATAAACCAGTTGTTGTCAAAAGTCAAGAGGGAGTCTGTATCAAAAAAGAGCCATCAACAAGGAGGAAAGATAAAGTACGGGCGTTAGAGCGGTGACAACGTCGGAGGGGAATCTGCATGCTCGTTGATAGACATGACTGTCCAACAGAATATGGGAAATTGAAACTGGGAAACCCGACAATTCACACAAAGTGAAACAGGTGCCTCTCCAAGAGATACCCACAAGCGAGACGAGGTGTCCTATGCAAGATAAGAGTGTTGTCTCCCAACCTCGGTATCGGATGACAAGAAGGCCAGAAACCCAGACTTGGTTTGACAGAATGTAATTTATTATGAGTCATATCAGACCAATGTTGTTGCCAGCAGCTGCAAAAGGGGGATAAAGATTACAGCAAAATAGTCCAAGATTGAAACACAGTGGACCCCAGTATCGTAATTAATCCGTTCCAGGAGCTAGTACTTAACACGAAGTTTACGAAATTAACCATTATTTCTCAATTTACATTGTAACTACTGATACCTATGTAATCTGCAATCTGCAACGAAATAAAACTTTACTTTACTAAATACAGTTAATCCGTTCCACAAAAAATATTCACATATAAAATAATTAAAAACAATATATATATATATACATTTACTTACCTTTATTGAAGAGTTGCAGGCATCTGAAGATAGATAATGAGTAATGAAGGTCCTCTTGGGCATTTTCTTCCAAAACAGGCCTGTTTCATCACAATTAAACACTTGTTGGGAGGAATTCTTCAGCCTCTACGAAGGGGAATCCCCACTCCCTGCATGCCTGCTACACTCCCTGCATGAATGCTACACTCCCTGCATGCATGCTACACTCCCTGCATGCATGCTACACTCCCTGCATGCCTCACTCCTGCATGCCTGCTCACTCCCTGCATGCCTGCTACACTCCCTGCATGCCTGCTACACTCCCTGCATGCCTGCTACACTCCCTGCATGCCTGCTACACTCCCTGCATGAATGCTACACTCCCTGCATGAATGCTACACTCCCTGCATGAATGCTACACTCCCTGCATGAATGCTACACTCCCAGCATGAATGCTACACTCCCTGCATGAATGCTACACTCCCTGCATGAATGCTACACTCCCAGCATGAATGCTACACTCCCTGCATGAATGCTACACTCCTGCATGAATGCTTCACTCCCTGCATGAATGCTACACTCCCTGCATGAATGCTACACTCCTGCATGAATGCTACACTCCCTGCATGAATGCTACACTCCCTGCATGAATGCTACACTCCCTGCATGAATGCTACACTCCCTGCATGAATGCTACACTCCCTGCATGAATGCTACCACAGGGGTGCCACTAGGAAGCTTCTTTGGACCCATGGTGACTTATTTCACAGTGACAATCACTAAAGCACCAAAAAAAACACCAAATGTAGTGTGAATGTTTGAAAGAGCGCGCTAGGTAATGTTCTCTCAATGGTAAACAACGCTTCACTGGCGGCGTCCTGCGTCCCGCGCAGGCGCGGAGCAGGCGGACAGGTCTAATAAGTTACGAAACACGAGCGGTTTTACGATTCTCGAAATCGTAAAAAGCTTACGAAACACGATGTTTACGAAGTAAGAACCTTACGAAACTCGGGGGTCCACTGTACAGTAGTTCCCCCAAAATTCGCGGGGGTTACGTTCCAAGATCACCGGCGAATTCTGGACCCTTTACCTTTACCTTTGATATAACTTTACCTTTGAAGAGTTTCGAGTTTCTTTACTCTCTGAGCTCAGCCATGGCCCAGGCTCGTCTGGTTCTTGCCTGGTCAACCAGGCTGTTGCTGCTGGAGGCCTGCTGCCCAACATATCCGTCACAGCCTGGTTGATCTGGCACCTGGTGAAAATACTTGTCCATTTTCCTCTTGAAGGCTTCTACATTTGTTCCAGCCGTGTTTCAGATATCTTCTGGTAAGATGTTGAATAGTCTGGGACCCCGGATGTTGATACAGTGCTCCCTTATTGTCCCCACTGCACTCCTCCTCACTGGGTTTATTTTACACTTCCTCCCATATCTCTCACTCCAGTATGTTATGTCGTGTGTAGATTTGGGACCAGGCCCTTGAGTACCTTCCAGGTATATATTATCATGCATCTCTCTCTCCTCCGCTCCAATGAGTACATGTTCAAGACTTGAAGGCGTTCCCAATAATTTAGATGTTTCACTGGCTCAATGTGAGCCGTAAACAATCTCTGTATTTGTTCCAGCTCTGATATTTCTCCTGCTTTGAATGGGGCCGTCAGCACTGAGCAATATTCTAAGTGAGGGAGCACTAGCAATTTGAAGAGTGTCACCATCGGCATTATTTCCCGGTTAAAAAAATGCCTATAAATGTCCACTTTTATAGTTTAAACCCTAAATATGGCCCCTTTGGAAATTTCTGTGTGACTGCCCCCTTGTAAGCTGCAAAAGTTAGCAAGTGCTGTTGACACAGATGCCCCAAGTTGATTCTCCCAGGTTTACAAATGGCTCTTGCAACAAATTTCCAATTACTACAGCTCTGACGTGAGAATATACAAAACGTAGAGTTTACTCACTTGGTGGTACAGTGGACCCCCGGAGTTCGTTGGCGTCGGAGTTCGTGATATTTTTTCGCAAAAATATTGGTTCGGTGTTCGTGGATCCACTCGGAGTTCGTGATTCGTCCCGTACGCATGGCCCGAGCGGGCCCGACACATTGAGAGTCAGTGTGCCATTGTTTACCAGCACCCACGCATTCATACCATACATTTTGCCATTATTCCAGTGTTTTTAGTGCTTGCAACTGCTAAATAAGCCGTGGGCCCCAAGAAAGCTCCTAGTGCCAGCCCTTTGGTAAAGGGCTGAGAGGGAAGAATGTGTCTTCTTAAGTGATTCAGTGATTCTACAATATGTTATGATACTAAAGCAGCAGGAGTTGATAAAGGCTATAGTGCCAGCCAGCGATAAAGTGAAACATTAACAGTGTAGCAAGTAAGTTAAGCCATTAATCGATAGAAAAATGACGACACGAAACTTAACTCCTCCAATGTTTTTGGAGTTATATAGGGCAACTGACAACACTGCCGTGTCTGGCGGCCATCTTTATTTAAGGCTTATCTTTCAGTGGCCCTCATACACCCAACAACAATCAACACCAGTCCTCACATTCATAATGACATTTTATTCATTCTATAGTATATGTCATGTTTCTATGTTATTAACCCTTTGGGGGTCGAAGGACCCTCTCCAAAACTCGTTCTCAGGGTCCACAAATTTAAAAAAAAAAAAAAATTCTTTTGAAATGATAGTTTTTTTTTTCTAAATCTAATAGGCTAAAAAATACATTTTTGCGATCAATACTTACCGAGATATAGAGAATTGAAGTTGACGAAAATTGAACCGCTGACAGCAACATCGGTGACTTCCGGTTGGCCAGTAATCTTCTATTTTCTTTCTTGAAGTTGTTTTCTTATCAATTTTAATTTTTTTTTTTTTTTGCAAATAACTTTTATGGCCTGTGAGACTAATATAAGTGCTGTTTTTCAAATATTCAATTGCTAATTATTATACAATAATGACAAAGTTTGTTATCACTATTTTGCTTACACAACTTATTTACAGTTATTTACAATAACAAATATTGTTTATTTCTATTGTTCAATCATATATATACATATATAGAGTCGCTGGACATGTTTCTAGAAGTTCTGCAGCCTGTGGAAGTCTCTGAAACATGGTTCCATGCACAGTGGTGTTTTACATTCCACGCACATAAAACGAGTGTCTCTGCGTTGTTGTGAGCGTTTTTTTTGTATGTACACAGACAAAACACCTTTTCTGAGCCTTTTTCTTGCAAGCAGTAGCAGGCAATTTTGTTAGGAAGTGTTCACCAGGCCTCAGACGAGAGGATAGGTGTCACATTTGTCCACTAAGCGCATATTGAGGGTGTACTCCATCACAGCTGCAGGTTTTAGAATGGGTTCATTGGTCTCTCTACTCACCCTGCCAGTGTCTGTCATTTCGTTAGGGTGAATTGATGACAACAGTGTGACATCTCGTTTGTCATGCCACCAAAATGCCATGATGTCATTGGCAGCAAACGCCTGCACCTCACCTCTACGAGTGCCTGCATTGAACCTAGGCATATGCTTACGATTTGCACGCACTGTACCGCACACATCTGTCAAGTTCACTCGCAAAAAATCACTGAGGGAGGGGCTTGTGTACCAGTTATGCCCCTTACCAAGATATGGTTCCATCATTGTTCTAACCACATCACCAGAGATACCCAGTAACTTCCTGGTATCTTTCAATGTATTACTTCCAGTGTACACAATAATATCCAATACAATACCACTGTAGCAATCACAAAGCACAAACAAATTTATACCAAAGCGTTTCCTCTTGCTTGGTATGTACTGCTTGAATGACAGTCGACCTTTGAACAGAATCAGTGACTCGTCAATAACAAGCTTCCTGAAGGGATAAAAATGCATATTGAATTTCTCTTTCAGATACAGAAACACATTCCTAATCTTATATAACCTTTCGTTTCTGTCAGGCCTGGTTTTGTCTGATTAGTGGAGCATACGTAACAGTAGCACAAATCAATTCACTGATATTATATCACTGAAACCTGGTGTTGCAATCAGGCTGTCTGTCGACCAGTATGATTTGACACGGTGCTTATACACGTGGCAAAGAAAAGATACATCTCAGCCACAGTTGCCTCTTTCCACCTGTTGAGGCGTGATGTTGGTGAAAGTATTGTGTTTGCCATGGTGTACTCGTAGTATCTGTTGCTTTCCCTGACAATAATTTCCATCAGGGGATCGTCAAAAAATAACTCGAAACATTACAGTTCAGTGGCATTGTTCCCAAGTGGACAAGATGGGCATATTCCACTGACTTTCATCAAACTGATGGGGATTGGGAATAAAATTGTCAGCTTCCTGCCAATCCCAGGTGCGGTCTGCTGGTGGGTAAGGGATATTTACAGGTGGTTGTGGGGGTTGGTGGGTGGGTGAGGATGGCCTTTGTTGTAGCTGAGCTGACTCAGCGGCGTCGGTGCCAGCATGGTCCACTGCTGGTGCCTCGCGCCTGGCACCACCACCACTACCAGATGCATGCACATTTCTCATCCCAATTGCAACACTATCGTCTTCATTTTCACTATCACTTCCTGTTGTACGCCCACGGGATGTACTCCTTTCCCTTGGAACAGCACATGTCACGCTACCAGAGCGCATATACCGTCGTATATACTGACGCTTCACTGGAGAATATTCTGCACCACTCTTGCTACTGGAACTGTTTTGAAGAGCTTGGAGTTCATATTCACTATCACTATCATCACCATTGCTCACATCAGAGTCTGGGATATGAGTAAATAACAGTTTCCTCTTTCGTTCTGGTACAATTGAGCGTGAACAAGATGCCACAGCACTGGAGGTGGATGGCTGAGGGTCGTCTGGGTTTTCCTCAATATTACCGGTATTATGGTCATTAGTTTCGGTCACAATCTCCTCAAAACCTTGAAACTCGTCATCACTGACACTCCCATCGGTGTTAGAACTGTCACTGGGGAAAAAAAGTGTTCCAATTCGCCGAGGAGTGAGGAGTTTCTTACCGACAGGCATGGTGAACAAGGTGTACTAACATGGCATTCCCACAATGCACCACTGGGTCCCCAATTTTTTTCCTACTGCGCACACTGACCACGCAGACCCATTCTCTCACCACTAGGCCTACCAGCCATTTCGCGCTTTATTTGAAGGCACTAGAATTTATGTGTACTAGTACGTGGATAACCTCAGCGCGTAAGCCGTACTAGTACGACCAAAACCCCGAAAGGGTTAATATTGTTTATTATGTCATATTAGATGAATTGTGATAGATAAATAAGCCATAGAGTTTATATTAGTGTCATTTTGAAGGACTATCTTGTCCTGTCCACAAACACACACCCTGTCGCCGGCACAATTCCAAACATTCACCAGAAACAGAACTCTCTGGAACACTTTTTTGAGCAACAGGGGTCCAGTGACTCTCAAGCTGGTCCTAGTGGCATTAAAAAACAAAGACGGGAAGTAACCCAGGAAAAGAACTTGGTACCTGAAGTGTTAAAGGAAGGGGATTCCCCTTCCAAACACTAGCAACTACTTCCTCTCCCCTCCTTCCATCTGCCACACATCAACAACTCTTCAATAAAGGTAAGTGTCAAGTTATTACTGTTTTATGTACTTTATATCTTGGTCTTTTCTGTGTAATTTAATGTGGAAACAATATTTATTTAAATACTTTTGGGTGTCTGAAACGGATTAATTTTATTTCCATTATTTCTTATGGGGAAAATAGATTCAGAGTTTGTTATATTCGGTGCGTTCGCAGCGCCCTCGGAAGCAGGAAATTAATGCAGCGCAACTCTGAGGGATACCTACTGAATGTTCGAAGTGCTCCACACTGCTCGCCCACTCGAGACACTTCAATTTTCAGCTCATTGCGACCCATGTTCTATCGATTGACTTTGCGACTTAATCTCATCAGAATAGTGCGTCAGTAAAATGGCATTAACCAATTTCACCTTTCAAACGATGATTCCAGCAAGGTAAGTATTAATGCCAGTCGCTTCTGGCTACTCAGTATCATCTGCTCCCGATATCTTTAGCTGTACGGTCTCTTAACTACCTACTTTTCCCCAGAAACTTTGGCCGACTATCCTGCTAGGAATTGAAGGTTTTTTGCCTCACTGCAGGTGTGCCTAATAAGGACGAGTATCCTATACTTTGGGAAACCACTCAAGATTATTTTGTTCCCAGCCAAGTGTACAGTATTAATGCCAGTGTTCTGGCTCTTCGCGTGTCACGTCTGCTCCCGATGATCTTTGAGCTGCAACTGACTGGTCTCTCTCTCCGTTTGAATTTTGAGTTGCCAGTTGTCTAACTATATTCTCCTATTTTAGTTCCTAAAACAGTATTAATAATTTCTACAGTTATTTACTACTGTGTGTGCCTACGTAAATCTTCCTAGAAGGATAAATATTATGTACAAGTGTTAAGTAAATGGATATGTTAAGGGCTCGTCAAGCTTGAGCACAATGAAACATTTCGTGGAATATATTGGTAGCCCAAAATAATTTCCACACACTCAAAACACTTTAATTTAATTTCAAACTCAGCTTCATAAATCACCCTTAAAAAAAAAAAAGTAAAGATAAACCCATATACAGTATTGTATTGCTATGTCTCCCACAGTGCTAGAATGTAAAATATCGATGTTACACCCATATCTACTGTAATTCATGCAAGCTCATTTTCTTTGGTATACGTAGGGTAAATATACGGTAATAATTTAGTAAAAATAAAGTTAAATGTATGGAAATTTTGCTGAATTTACGTTAATATTCATGTTACAAAATTATTAAATTATATTTTTCTTAATATATAGTGTTAAAACACAAAAAATTATATATTGCCACAAAAAAAAAAAAAAAAAAAAAATTCTGCAAATTTGTGGGGATTTCCGCAAACAATTATTAGTTAGGTTCTAAGGAAAAATCTGTGAATTACTGAAGCCATGAATTCAGAACCGCGAATTCACGGGGTCCACTGTACCTCTATATGAAACTGGGAGGTCATGTATTGCAGACAGCGCAGCAGAGTCTGCCTGCTCATTGCCCTGAACATCTACATGACCAGGGACCCAACAGAAAATTTCTTTGTTTTTGCTTGTAATGCAGCGCAACCAAAGTTGTATATGAAGAACTAGGGAATGAGATGCATCAAATTTTTTAATAGCTTGCAAAGCACTAACAGAGTCTGAGACAATTACAAACATTGAAGTAGGCATAGATGCAGTATGGATAACTGCAATGAGAATGGCATGCAATTCAGCTGTAAAAATGCCAGCAGTCTAATAAATGACCTTCCAGGGAGCAGAATGAATGACTTAGGTCACAGATTGAGGGTGGTTTAAAAAAATTTAAGAGATGGAAGAACCTGGATAACATTTGAGCGACTGGTGAGATTGCAAGTGCTAGTATACCAGCTAACTCATCAGATATTAAGAAGGAAATCATAAAAAAGTGGCTTCACACAGCAGTAATGTTCAATATGCCAGTCACTGATGGGTAAGTGTTCTTAATATTTTTATAATTTGTTGATAAAATATTTTTGTTCTATGCATACACACTATTGGTGCACATGAAGCATTTCCATATTTAATTCAAATTGGAAAAGTAAACAAATTCCTTGTATGCAGATCCAAGTACAGTGGTACCTCGGTTAACGATATTTTTTCGTTCCAGAATGCTGTTCAAGTGCCATTACCAAACGAATTTATCCCCATAAGGATTAATGTAAAATAGACTAGTCCTTATAGACCCCCAAAAATACACTTACAAAAGCATTTAAAAAAATAAACTTACATAAAAGGGCGAGTTTGGGGACCATCGTTAACCGAGGTACCACTGTATATATAGTACAGTGGACCCTCGGTTAACGAAATTAATCCGTTCCAGGAGCTATTACTTAATCTGAATCTTTCGTTATCTGAAACCTTATTTCCCATAAGAAATAATGTAAATACAATTAATTGTCCACAAAAAATAATCACTCAAAAAAAAAAATAACATTTACTTACCTTTATTGAAGAGACTTGCAGGCATCTGGAAGATATGTACATGATGATTGGAGCAGGTGTTAGTGGTTGGAAGGGAATCCCCCTCCAAAAGGACTTCAGGTGACAAGTCCCTCTCTGGGGTTACTTCCCTTCTTGGTCTT
The DNA here is from genome assembly GCA_009830355.1 of Cherax destructor. Classification (NCBI taxonomy): domain Eukaryota; kingdom Metazoa; phylum Arthropoda; class Malacostraca; order Decapoda; family Parastacidae; genus Cherax; species Cherax destructor. The sequence continues at coordinate 126,624 of WNWK01003660.1, forward strand.
TTAATGCCACTAGGACCAGCTTGAGAGTCACTAGACCCCTGCCTGGTGAAGTAGCTGTCCACAGTCCTCTGTTTCTGGCGACTCTTCAACACTTTTCTGAAGTACAACATGGCTCTGTCACTGAAGTGGTTGCACAGAAGGCTCATTTCAGCTTGCTCAGGGTGGTATCTTTCAACAAATGTCTGCAACTCATTCCACTTTGTACACATCTCCTTAAGCACTGAAGAAGGCACCTCCTTATCTCTCTCTCTCTCTTCCTTTGAAGCAATAACCTCAGCTGTGGTCTGTTGCTGTTCCAGATGAAGCTCTTGCAGCTCTTCAGTTGTTAGCTCTACCCTGTGCTCCTCCACCAACTCTTCCACATCCTCACCACTCACCTCCAACCCCAGGCTGTTCCCCAATTCCACAATATCTTCCACAACATGTTCCACAACAGGCACAGGGTCGTCAGGGTCAGCCTCAAATCCTTCAAAATTCCTCTCTTGGACACAATCCGGCCACAGTGGTCTCCAAGCAGAGTTAAGAGTCCTGGAAGTCACTTCCTCCCAAGCCTTACCTATAAGGCCTATGCAATGCACGATATTGAGGTGTTCTTTCCAGAACTCTCTTAGGGTCAATTCAGAGTCATTGGTCATATTAAAGCACCTCTGAAACAGTGCTTTGGTGTACAGTTTCTTGAAGTTGGAAATGACCTGCTGGTCCATGGGCTGGAGGAGAGGAGTGGTGTTAGGAGGCAAGAACTTCACTTTGATGAAATTTATGTTGTCAGGCAACAACTCTTGCAAGTTGTGAGGATGAGCAGGAGCATTGTCCAGTAGCAGGAGGCACTTGAGTGGCAATTTATTTTCCAGGAGGTATTTTTCACACTAGGGCCAAACACTCCAGTCATCCATTCCTTGAAAATCTCCGTAGTGACCCATGCCTTGGTGTTAGCTTTCCAATGCACACACAATTTATTCTTGTCAACACTGTGTTTCCTGAAGGGTCTGGGATTTTCTGGTGATGCACCAGTAAAGGCTTCACTTTAAAATCACCACTGGCATTGGCACACATCATAAGAGTTAGCCTGTCTTTCATAGGCTTGTGTCCTGGCTGTGCCTTTTCCTCCTGAGTAATGTAGGTCCTGTTGGGCATTTTCTTCCAAAACAGGCCTGTTTCATCACAATTAAACACTTGTTGGGGGAGGAATTGTTCAGCCTCTACGAACCCCTTGAATTCCAGCACAAATTTTTCAGCTGCACGTTTGTCTGAGCTGGCTGCCTCACCATGCCTCACAACATTGTGTATGCCACTACGTTTCTTAAACTTCTCAAACCAGCCTTTGCTGGCTTTAAAATCACTCTCCTCACCACTGGTTGCAGGCATTGTCTTCACAAGATCTGCGTGCAACTTCCTTGCCTTTTCACAAATTATCGCCATAGAAATACTATCACCCGCTCTCTGTTTTTCATGGATCCACACCAACAACAACTTCTCAACCTCATCCACTGTTTTCGATCTTTTTTTCGTTAACAAATTAACCCCTTTTGCAACATTAGCTTTCTTGATCTCATTTCTCTGTGCCAGGATAGTGCCGATAGTAGATGGAGTTTTCTTGTACATCCTGGCAAGATCACTCAGACGTACACCACTCTCATATTTTTCTATGATTTCCTTCTTCAGTTCGATGGTGTTCCTCACTCTCTTTACCCCAAGGGTGCCACTAGGAAGCTTCTTTGGACTCATGGTGACTTATTTCACAGTGGCAATAACTAAAACTACCAAAAAATACATCAAATATATTGTGAATCTTTGAAAGAGCGCGCTGGGTAATGTTCTCTCAATGGTAAACAACGCTTCACTGGCGTCCTGCGCTTGCGCGGAGCAGGCGGACGCGTCTAATACCTTTCGGTAACCGAGGACTTTTTCGCTAACCGATTACGAAAAAAACTTACGTTTTCCGAAACTTTCGTTAACAGGACCTTTCGTTAACCGAGGGTCCACTGTATATATGTTTCAATAAATTCGTTTTTTTTATTTATCTTCCTTGTGTTAAGAGGATCTTACTTGTACTTAAACTAGAAAAAAGTATGTTCTGTTAGTCTAATAACTTTCATAAACACAAAATTATGTATCTACTGTACATAAAATGTGTAAAACATAAATATCTGAAGAGAAAACGTAAAATTTATTTAATTAAGCCAACTAACCTTTAATGCTCCAGGTTGACCATCTTCAGGAACCTTGTTCACAGAGTTTTTGTAGACAGTTTGTGTGAATGCTGGCCAAGGAGTGTTGTGCTTATACTTAGCCCAACTGGCGAATAGCTCGTAACCACACTCTACACATACGTACACACCTGGAATTCGCCTAATTGTTAAGTACACTACTGCCACATTCATAAGCCCTTACCTTCCTATATAAGATGAAATTGGGGTAAAATCTAAAGCAAGATATCATTAAATAAGATTACTGGAAATGATAATTTTAGAATTAAATTTAATAATTTTCAAACCAATATGTAGAAACTATATTCAGTACTGTTCTGTATCTGTGCAACTTAATAATGATACGTACATGTCAGTGTTAACCATCATTAATTCCATTTCAAAAGCAATAGAGTGGAACCTCTGATGAGGCAGCGGCAGCAAGCAGTAAGAACCTTAGTCCTTTAATTTTACTTCCACCTGAGGTTCCCAGCAGCCCTGTGATGGCCTAATCAAGACCCACATAACACTAACATATGTGGATACCCAGAATGATATAAATCAACTGCAGAAATCACCCAAAAACACGCAAATCACCAACTAATAGGACTTGAGTTACTACCACCTGCCCCGCTGCCACTGAAGTGATACTTCACAACATTCACCCATTCCCCATTGTCTACTATTCATCTGAAGCCACGGTCAATGGCCAAGGGTCAGAGCAACAAAAGAAGATCCAGTAACCAGCTAAGAACTAACATCACATGTGAGAGCAGCAATACTACCAGGAAAACTACTCGTACGGTCTGCCAGGACAACCCTCAACAACCACCTGCACCACCACAACACCCAACAGACAAAAACAAGTATGGCCACCGCCACAGTCCAAGATAACTCCTTCCATGGATTTGATGTTAAGAAGATTACTGACCCAGAAATAGCTAAACTCCTTATGACCCAGAACCAAACAATCACCAAGCTTACCCAGGAAATGCAGGAGCTTAAAACCTCCAACGCACAGTACCTCATCAAGATCACAACTCTGGAAGACAAACTAAGCACCCTAGAACAACTAAGCAACACCCACACCCAGTCCGTGGACACCATCAACACTCTAAAAGACCAAGTCACCCAACTGAATAAGAACATCATAGAAGAAAGATCACGAGTGGATCTACAACTTACTGATGTCA
>WNWK01003660.1:130102-160098 GCA_009830355.1 Cherax destructor
TTAAAAAATTAAAAGGAAACTCAAAGGCAAAAAGAAAATGCAGGAGTTATAGTGATAACTGTGGTAGAGAGGTTGCCGATTGTAAACAATGGCTATGGTTTAACATTTAAGCATCTCATATGATGCTTAACTCTCAAAGAATTTGTATCAAAACAGCAACAAGAGGAAATTATTGCGTACATTTTTGGTCTAACTTAGCATCCACCACCTAGTGTATTATATACGTACAATATTAACCCTTTCAGGGTCCAGAGGCCAAATTTCAAAGTGTGCACCAGGGTCCAAGAATTTAAAAAAAAAATTAAAATTATTTTTTCTTATGAAATGGTAGAGAATCTTTTTCTGAAGGTAATAAAACAAAAAGTACGAAATTTGATGGAAAATTGATGAAATTATACTCTTGCGAATTTTGATGCGTCAGCGATTTTGCTGACTTTGACTCCCATTTTAGGCCAATTACATTATTCCAGTCGACCAAATTCTTAGCTATTTCGCTAGTATTACTTCTATTCTATCGATTGAGCACAAGAAATCGCCCAGTCAACTGTTTCGACTACAAAATAAAGTGATTGGAAATTTAGCCAATTTAACACAAAGTTCAAAATCTTCCAATTTCAAAATAGGGTCCAGAATAAACAATGCAGGCATTCCTGGACTAAACTAACATTTCCTCTGTTCATTAGCTATGTTTTCAGTCTTTACAAATGAATTCCATTTTTATTTTTTATTCACATAATGAATTTTTATTCAAACCAAAAAATGGAAGATTTACTTTTGTGTAATATTGTAATAATTGTATAAATAATATCACCACATTTGTGAACGTATATTAGACCCACCAGCTGGCGTGTATTAGACATGCGAGGTCATTTGTTTACTCTTGAACATCGGCAAAAATTTAACATTTCCACTACTTTGAGCTCAGTTTCAAGACATTTCCAGCACTAAAACCAATCAAAATCATCTCTATTTCTGTAATATATCTTCCAATTTATCAAATGTTACCAAGAAATTGCAAATACAACTATAAAAAGCATACAAAAAAAAACTGCAAAGTTGCTGTTTTAATAAAAAATTACAGTCTCGTTTTTTTTTTCTCATTATGCACTGTGTGCTGCAGGATTTGTTTTTTTGTGGTGCACACTTACCACATAGATGTATTCTCTCATATCTAGACCCAAATTTACCGCTCACATCTTATCTGAATGAGCTGAGCTCATGGCGTAGAACTACGGTTTGGACCCTCAAATCAAAGCCGTAAAACTACGGCACGGACCCTGAAAGGGTTAATCTATAATTACATATTCATATGCCTTCTACAATAATGTGTACAGTACTCATGACTTAATTGTTTCTACACACAGTAAGTACCCCATTCTTTTTTAGGTCCCATAGGCTTTTTGCTTTATTATGACAAAAATTTATATGGTGGTCTCCAGTGCCCCAGATTATTTTGTGATGGTGGTGTACTGTATGTAACTGTTTACTGCTGTATAATACTTAGAATATTTGAATTTAGTATAACAAAGGTTAAGTACCTTGCAGCTATAGAATATCTGCAGTTATAGGTGGTTGTTATAGCCAGATATCTAAAGTAAATTTTTTTTGGATCAAGCCTATACAGTGTACAGTACTTAAAAATACTAAAATTCTACCTGAAGAAATGAGAATGATTTTACTAATAAAAACAAGCTAACTTGCAATTAGATTTTATACCCCTTAATTCCAGTTTGAAGTTAAAATTATGAGTTAGGCTTTATAAGACAAAAAAGTTAAGGCATCCAATAAAGCTTAAGATAAACCTGAAGAGGAGAGTCTTCAAATAAATTGTTTTAGTAAAAGGAATCAAATCCCTATATGATGCTTGGCATTACAATATTAACTACAGTGGAACCTCGGTTTTCGTTTGCCTCTGATTTCATCGATTTTGGATATCGAAGACTTTTTTCATCAAAATATTGTCCGTTTTCATTGATCGCCTCGGATTTCATTGGACGTACCAAACATGTCCGCCTGCCGCGTGCACACAAAGCCTCCCACACACGCATTCTGAGTCAGTGTGGTGGTGTATCTCGGCGAGTGAACATTGGCCTGTGTGTTCATACAAGACATTTTGTAATAATCTATTGTTCTTTGTGCTTGTTTATTGTGTGACTGCTAAACAAGCCACCATGGGGCCAAAGAAAGTTCCGAGTGCCAGTCCTTTGATAAAGAAGGTGAGAAACACGATAGAATTCAAGAAAGAACTTGTAGAAAAGTATGAGGGGAGAATGTGCCTTCTTCAGGGATTAAGGACATTTGTGCAAAGTGGAGTAAGGTGCAAAGTTTTGTGGAGAAATATCACCCTAACAAAGCTGTTGCAGGCCATGTCTGCAACATGTTCAATGACAATGCCTTGTCCCATTTTAGGCAAATCTTAAAGAGACGCCAGAAACAAGACCTCTTTGGCCAGATTTTTTGTGCGACAGGGGTCCAGTGACACTGAAGCTGGTCCTAGTGCCAGTAAAAGACGAAGAAGGGAAGTAAGTGATGGTGGTAGAGGGTGGTAATGATTGTGGTAGAGGGTGGTAGTGATTGTGGTAGAGGGTGGTAGTGATTGTGGTAGAGGGTGGTAGTGATTGTGGTAGAGGGTGGTAGTGATTGTGGTAGTAGTTGTGATGGTGGTAGAGGGTGGTAGTGATTGTGGTAGAGGGCAGTAGAGATAACCTCTCCTTCCTCTCCCTTCCTCGCGTCTTCCATACGCCAACAAGAGTCTTCGATAAAGGTAAGTGTGATGTTAAATGTTCATTTATCCATTTTATTAGTCATTTATATTTATTTCTCATTGTTTTCTGTATGTAAAACTATATTTATTCTCTCAAAAATATATTTTTTGTTAATACTTTTGGGTGTCTGGAACGGATTAATTGGTATTTACATTATTTCTTATGGGAAATATTGTTTCGGTTTTCATCAATTTTGGTTTTCGTCAGACTCACTGGAACGGATTAATGACAAAAACCGAAGTTCCACTGTATTTAGTAAAAATATGGTTTAAGTAATTATATAAATGAATTTCATTCTGCAAAATGAATGAACAATACAGTACTATTCTGAAGACAAATATCTGACTGAGTATGCCTTATCAAGCTTCTCAATTTATATACAGTAGGGCCCCACTTTACGGTGTTCTGCTAATATGGACATTTCAAATTATGACCAAAACTTGCTATACGGCTCCCCCCAACCTGACTTTCTAATATGGTCACCACGTGCCACCTGGTTTGTTTACATTTTCTGTGAGCACATTTCTCCATTATGTCCAAAAACTTTCCAAAATTTAAAGTGTTTTAAAGTTATTTCATATTTTATATATACTCTGACAATTATACTTGTGTGTCCCTGTACCTAAATAAACTTACACACTGTGCTGGCATGCAGGTACACATTAAAATCACTTAAGTGTCTTATTAGTCTTGAAGATGTCATATTAATAATGATAATAATAATGTAACAATAACAATCACTCTGACACACATTATATGTTGTATATTATGTTAATAGTATAAACCTTTTCATTAATCCATCTATATTTTGTTTCAAAATTATATAATAAACATGCTACGTAACATATAAACATGATAAATACACCCCACAGCAGAATAAATTAACATAAATATGAGATGTTTTTCCAGTCGTCTTGTCAGTGTCGGAAAGAATAATGTTTTCTCTAGTTCAACACCAAAGAAAATGTGTACACAATAGTATTATTGGGGTAACTAAAAAATTATTCCTTTCGTATGCCTTCACTCAGAGCATCATTTGTCCTAAAAATGGTGTTACATGAGAATGGGGGTGTACCTCTTTATTTATTCTACTGTACCAACAAGGAGCAACTTGTACACAATGTAAGGCATTTGTATTATGGTAAAAGTCACCGTCTGACTTTTTTGGGTTATCTAGGTAATCTATGTATATGCTGCTATGTATGATAATCTATGTACAGTCAACCCCTGGTGCTCGACAGCGTCGGAGGTCGTCCAAATCGGTGTTCAACGGGTTTTTTTACAAGAATTTTGGCTCAGTATTAGGCGGCCGCTCGGAGTTGGACAAGTTGGCTATTCGTCCCGTATGCGTGGGGCCGTGGCCCAGCTGGGCGCCCAGGCACTCAGTGTGCTATTGTTTACAAGCGAGCGATCACTACCCACGCACCACCCACGCATTCATACCATATACAGTGGACCCCCGGCTTTCGCGATTTTTTTCGTTCCAGAATGCTGTTCAAGTGCCATTACCAAACGAATTTATTCCCATAAGGAATAATGTAAAGTAGACTAGTCCTTTTAGACCCCTAAAAATACACTTATAAAAGCATTTAAAAAAATACTCTTACATAAAAGTGAGAGTTTCGAGCAGGACGAACACCGGGGGTCCACTGTATATTGTCATTATTCCAGTGTTTTTAGTGCTTGCAACTGCTAAATAAGCCACCATGGGCCCCAAGAAAGCTCCTAGTGCCAAGCCTGTGGTAAAGAATGTCAGAAATACGGTAGAATTGAAGGAGATGATAGCAAAATATGAAAGTGGAGTGCATGTCACTGAGCTGGCCAAGCTCTATGGCAAATCCCATTCAACCATCTCTTCCATTTTGGCCAAGAGAAAGGAAATCAAGGACTCTGTTGTTGCGAAAGGTGCAAGTATGGTCACAAAACAGAGATCTCAAGTGCCGGAACAAGTGGAAACTTTGTTGTTGGTGTGGATCAACGAGAAACAGTTAGCAGGAGATAGTGTTACGCAGGCAATAATACGTGAAAAAGCAAGGCAGTTGCATGATGATCTCAAGAAAATGCCTGCAATGAGTGCTGAAGTGAACGAATTTAAAGCCAGCAAAGGCTGGTTTGACAGATTTAAGAAGTAAAGTGGCATACATAGTGTTGTGAGGCATGGTGAGGCAGCCAGTTCTGACAAAAGTGCGGCTGAAAAATATGTGCAGGAATTCCAGGTAAGAAAATGCCCAACAGGACCTTCATTACACATTAGGAAAAGGCACTCCCAGGACATAAGCCTATGAAAGACAGGCTAACTCTCATGATATGTGCTAATGCCAGTGGTGATTGTAAAGTGAAGCCTTTACTGGTGTATCATTCTGAAAATCCCTGAGTGTTTGGCAGATGCGGTATCACCAAGTCTAATTTGTGTGTGATGTGGAAGTCTAACAATAAGGCATGGGTCACTAGGGAAATTTTCCTTGATTGGTTCAAAAACGTGTTTGGCCCCAGTGTGAAGAAATATCTTGAGGAAAATAATTTGCCACTTAAGTGCCTCCTGATAATGAACAATGCTCCTGGTCATCCTCGAGACTTGGCAGAGGAAATTGTGCAGGGCTGTGAGTTCATCAAAGTGAAGTTCTTGCCCCCTAATACCACTCCTCTCCTCCAGCCCATGGACCAGCAGGTCATTTGCAACTTTAAAAAACTCTACACCAAAGCAATGTTTCAAAAGTGCTTTGATGTGACCACAGACATGGATATGACCCTAAAAGAGTTTTGGAAAGATCATTTCCATATCCTGCATTGTGTAAAGCTTATAGGTAAGGCTTGAGAGGGAGTGACTACCAGGACTTTGAACTCTGCCTGGAGAAAATTGTGGCCAGACTGTGTCCTAGATTTTGAAGGTTTTGGGGCTGAGCCTCAGAACCCTGAGCCTGAGCCTGTTGTGCAAAAAATTGTGGAACTGGGCAAGTCCATGGGGTTGGAAGTTTGTACCCAGGATGTGGAACAGTTGGTGGAGGAGCACAATGAAGAGCTAACCACTGAAGATCTGCAAGAGCTTCAACAGCAACAACAGACCACAGTTCAGGAAAATGGTCCAGAGGGGGAGGAAGTGGAACCGAGATGGAAGAAGGTGCCTTCTTCAAAAATTAAGGAGATTTGTGCCCAATGGACTAATGTGCAAACATTTATGTATGATTATCACCCTAACCAAGATGTTGCAGGCCGTATATGCGACATGTTTAATGACAATGTCTTGTCACATTTTAGGGACATTTTAAAGAACCGCCAGACACAGAGCTCCCTGGACAGATTTTTTGTGAGAGGGGGGTCCAGTGACTCTCAAGCTGGTCCTAGTGGCATTAAAAGAAAAAGGCCAGTAACCCCAGAAAAGAACTTGGTACCTGCAGTGTTAATGGAAGGGGATTCCCCTTCCAAACACTAGCATACTACTCCACCTTCTCCCCTCCTCCCGTCTTCCACACATCAACAACTCTTCAATATATGTAAGTGACATGTTATTGTACTATTTATTTCTTAATTTTTTATAAAATTGTGTAATTTAATGTCAAAAAGTTCTAAAAAATATTTTATTTTAATACTTTTGGATGTCTGGAATGGATTAATTTTATTTCCATTATTTCTTATGGGGAAAGTAGAATCGGAGTTCGACCAAACCGGTGGTCGACGGGCCCTCTGGAACGGATTACCGACGAGAACCGGGGGTTGACTAACTGTATTTGTGTGTACCTGTACCTGAATAAAAACTTACAAACATGGAAACGAACGAGTATACCTGGAGAGAGTTCCGGGAGTCAACGCCCCCGCGGCTCGGTCTGTGACCGAGCCTCATGGTGGATCAGGGCCTGATCAACCAGGCTGTTACTGTTGGCCGCACGCAACCCGACGTACGAACCACAGCCCGGCTGATCAGGTACTGACTTTAGATGCCTGTTCAGTGCCTGCTTGAAGACAGCCAGGGGTCTATTGGTAATCCCCCTTATGTATGCTGGGAGGTAGTTGCACAGTCTTGGGCCCCTGACGCTTATTATGTTGTCTCTTATCGTGCTAGTGGCACCCCTGCTTTTCATTGGGGAGATGTTGCATCATCTGCCGAGTCTCTTGCTTTCATAGGGAGTGATTTTCGTGTGCAAGTTTGGTACTAATCCCTCTAGGATTTTCCAAGTGTAAATAATCATGTATCTCTCCTGCCTGCGTTCTAGGGAGTACGAACCATAACCAGACGTGTTTGTCTGTTTGTTTACATACTCCACATCTGTCCTCTCATTTATTTGTTCGTTCGTTCATTCTCTCTCTCTTTCTTTTATTCATTTGATCTCGTTTACTCACTTCTCACCCTACATTAAGACTACAGATATTTTAAGGTAAGTAATGAGGGTACGTACTGTATATGCATTTTATTCCTATAGGGCGCTTTAAATGTATATTACATGTGGGTGGGGTGGCCATACCTACCACACCTGACTACCATACTTGCCACACCTGACCTCTTACAATAAATACTACTACTCAACCTTTCCGACGTTAGCCTGGAACCTAACCTGCCATATAAGTGGGGCCCTACTGTAAATGGGTTGATTATGTTAATTTGGTAACTTCCTATTGAATTTTAGGCACCCGACATAATGTAGTTCTAAAATTTAGGATGTACAGTACAGTGGATCCCCGAGTTTCGTAAAAACTTCACTCCTGAAGTCTGCTCAAGCACCATTACCGAATGAATTTACTCCCTTAAGGAAAAATGTCACGTAGGTTAGTCTATTTCAGACCCCCAAAAATACACTTCCACAAGCACTTACAATATTATACTTACATAATTGTACAATTTCCAGGGTTTACGAAACTCGGGGGTCCACTGTATTAACAAATTTAGCTTTTTAATTAAGATTCAAATTGAAAAAAACAGACAGAAAATATTAAGTGAAAAGTACAATCCAATATATATGTATACTACTTAAAAAAGTACTGCTTTAAGTAAGCAAAGAAACTACTAATTTAGAAACACCCATATTCAGGTTCATTTGTAAATTAAAAATGGTACAATGAAACTCAGTTAAATTCATGCTTAATAAATAAATATGTGTACACTGACAGGATATCATCAGTAGACTTTCAAGCTCTTACTTAGTTCATCAAATAGCAACTCATTACACTGCATTCATGCTTCACAGGAGTAACAAAACAAATTACCTTAAATGCATGTTTGCTATCTTTTCTTTTCTGAACAGAATCACTTTTTACGGTGTTAACAAATGCAGGCCATGGTGTTCCATGCTTGTATTTCATTTTACTTGAAAATAACTCATTGCCGCATTTACGGCAAACATAAATGCCTGGAATAAGAGTTGCAATAAGAAATAATTACAAAGAAATCAAGATATGAAATAAATTACTTTTACTCAAAATGAAAATCTTGCATAGGAACATTATAACAAATTGATCCCTGTAGTAGTCCTACAGGCCTATCATTGGCAGGTCCTAACCACACCAGCATATATAAGTCATATACGTATCCTTGCTAAACCTGATTCTTTTTTTTATTAACTTCATTTTATTTTTGCAAGCTTTTACTGACATGATGTAATAATAATAATAATATTTTTATTTACTACAAGTAGCTGACACCAATGACATACTACTACAGTGGAACCCCGAGTTTCAGCCATAATTCAATTCAAGAGGCTGTTTAAGTGCCATTACCGAACGAATTTATTCCCATAAGGAATAATGTAAATTAGATTAGTCCTTTTCAGACCCCCAAAAATACACTTATAAAAGCACTTACAATAATACACTTACATAATTGTTCGAGTTGGGAGGTGGCTGAAACTCTGGTACCACTGTATATATAGAAAGCCCCCTGTTATGCTGAGCATTTCGGGCAAATTAGGTCAGTTTTGTCCCAGGATGCAACTCACTAGTCTACTAACACCCAGATACCCATTTTAAACTGATGGGTGAACAGGGACAGGGACAGCAGGTGTCTTATGGAAACGTCCCTAATGTTTTCCAGCCGTACCAGAGGAGATTCGATTCGGCAGAATATTTTTTTAATGCACTGGCCATCTCCCAATGAGGCAGGGTGACCCAAAAAAGAAACACTTTCACCATCATTCACACTATTACTTCTTGCCAGAGGCATGCAGATACAATAGTTTTGATGTCATTAAACAGCAAATATTCCAAACTCCTTCTTTAGAGTGCAGGCACTGTACTTCTTATCTCCAGGACTCAAGTTCGCCTAACCGGAATATTTATATCCCCTTAATTTAAGTTTGCATCCATTTGTACACTAAGATCATTTCACAATTCATCTATGGATCAGCTTATTTTTTGCATATTTTCCAGTTCATTGTTATCCATTTTGTAATACAGATATGTCCTTCATAAACTAAAATTAACTGCTCACCAACTGTGTGTTAAGTTGTAGTACAATCTTGGAAATTCTATTACACATCTACTGTGGATGTGTAGTCAAACAATCTAGCAGTGTGAGATTAAGTATTTATGATTACTGTAGCTATTTGCTGCTACAGGAGCAGAGCTCTGCAAAATGTCAATAATAATATTATTATTATTATTATTTTGAGGATGCTAAGAAATGTTAATCAATTTTTTGTAATGTATCCTCTTATAATCACATACAAATACAGTACAAATATACAAGCTTTTAGTTCTTTTGTGCAATACAAATAATGTAGTTTACATGTAAGAAAACATTCATAGGCATAAAAGAAAGCCACTAATATGATAAGCATTTTGGGCAAACTAATCCTAATGCTTCAAAGTTACTTCAGATTTAGACTAATAAGTTCTTATGCAGTTAACTACAAATGTATGTAATGTATGTATGACTTGTTATTTCAAACTACGCTGCCCCGTGGCCTGATCGCTAAAGCTTTCGCTTCACACGGTGATCATCTGCGTTCGATTCCCAGCGCGGGTAGAAACATTAGGTGTGTTTCTTTACACCGGTTGTCTATGTTCACCCATCAGTAAAATGGGTACCTGGGAGTTAGTCGACTGGTGTGGGTCGCATCCTGGGACAAGGACCTAATTTGCCCGAAATGCTCTGCATAACAAGGGGCTTTCATTGGTGTCAGCTAGGCCTGTATACCTTGTACATGTACTTGTAGTAAATAAAGATACTATATTATATACAGTGGACCCCAGGTTATCGGCCATAAATCGATCCAGAATGCTGTTCGAGTGCCATTACCGAACAAATTTGTTCCCATAAGGAATAATGTAAATTAGATTAGTCCGTTTAGACCCCCAAAAATATACTTACAAAAGCACTTACAAAAATATACTTACATAATTGTTCGAGTTGGGAGCAGTACAAAATCCGGGGGTCCACTTTATATTACTAATTCAATGATCTTCAGTTTTGTGGAGTGATTGAATAGAGATGAAGAAGATACAGGAAGTGACTTACAGTAGTTACAATTGAAATATAATGGGACAAGATGTGCTACCAATTTTCTATGGGAGATGAAGGAAGGTTGGAAGAAGAACAGGGACAGAATTGAATGAGTTGGTTTTGTATGACATAGTATATTGTTGTTGCAATGAACATATCCTTTCCTATCAAATAGTTATTATACATTTACACAATTATTGCAGTAGTTTTTGTAGTCATAAATCATGACTGGTCATGATTTAGACCATTCCAATAACTGAAGTAGACCTAATATAAACCCATAAAACAAACCCAGGGGCTTGGGGGGGTGGACCTACCCTTCCTCAATAAAAATTGCCATAAACTGAATAATTCCATCACTTTGAGCCTTATTTCAAGCTACTTCCAGTCTGAAAATGACCCAAAGTCATTTCTACATCGCTAGTATGTCTTCCATTCTATCAACTGATACCAAGAAACAGCCAATAAAACCATAAAAACCACCTGTGAATACATCTTAAAATCTATCTGTATTTTAAACCAAACAAAGTCAGAAGTTTACTTTTCCCATCCTGCACTATGTAGGGCAGGATTTTGTTTATTCTGTGAACACTCACTGCACAAACCCAGTCTCTCATGTCTAGGCCAAAATTTACCAATCACAACATGTTTGAGGGTGTTGTGGTTAAAGGCATCAATCTACAAGAGTAATGCTGGCATCAATCTACAAGAGTAATGCTGGCATCAATCTACAAGAGTAATGCTGCCATCAATCTACAAGAGTAATGCTGCCATCAATCTACAAGAGTAATGCTGCCATCAATCTACAAGAGTAATGCTGCCATCAATCTACAAGAGTAATGCTGGCATCAATCTACAAGAGTAATGCTGCCATCAATCTACAAGAGTAATGCTGCCATCAATCTACAAGAGTAATGCTGGCATCAATCTACAAGAGTAATGCTGGCATCAATCTACAAGAGTAATGCTGGCATCAATCTACAAATAATGTGGCATCAATCTACAAGAGTAATGCTGGCATCAATCTACAAGAATAATGCTGGCATCAATCTACAAGAATAATGCTGGCATCAATCTACAAGAGTAATGCTGGCATCAATCTACAAGAGTAATGCTGGCATCAATCTACAAGAGTAATGCTGGCATCAATCTACAAAAGCAATGCTGGCATCAATGACAAAGATCCACCTAAGAGACAATAAAAGGGTTAAAGATTCACATCTTTCTTTTAGTTCTTGTAGTTTTATTTTAATAATGGGAAAGCACTAAACCCAGAGGGGTACTATAGAGGCTGAGGAATGGGAGACACTCAGATCTGATCCAAGTAAGAGGAGGTTAAGTTCTAGGATGAACCCCCTCACCAGCAGAAAGGCACCCTCCTTGAGGAGGCATACTCCAGGAAAATACAAAATATTTCTATACTATTTAAATATTAAACGTGGCAAAATGGTACCTACACACTCCATTAACAACAACAACTTCTTAAGTAGGATATACGAGTGTTGAAATTTTGATGCCAATCTAAATAGGCTTTCTAAAAATAACACATTGAAACTAATTTCAGGAATGGTCTAAATAAAACTAAGCAAAGGACACCTGACCCTGTCAATTGTTCCATGTACCACTGAGTAACAGTTCATCATGGTTGAGGATTTGAAGCCAATCAGATAAGGTGTTCTGTAGTTATACATGAAAGCCTAGGAGAAAGATGGTAAAAGACAAGAACACTGCCTCACAATGTGCCCTGCTTTGGCATAAAATCATATGGTATCTAAGAGTTCACTAAATTAAAGTCACCATACAAATGCAAGGTTTCAACATTTCTCAGTATTCTTCTGCAGTTAAATTCTATTTAAAATCTCTACAACCAAAATGAAAAATAATTTTTGTTTTTTAACCCTTTGAGGGTCCAAGGGGTCTCTCTGAAACTCATTCTCAGGCGAGTCCACGAATTTCAAAAAAAAAAAAAAATCTTATGAAATGATAGAGAATCTTTTTCCGATCATAACGCCACAAAAATTATGAAATTTGATCGAAAATTAACGGAATTACGTTTTCGCGAAGTTAGCGGTATCCATGACATTTACGATTCGATGATTTCGCCCACTTTGAGCCCTATTTTCAGCAAATTCCAATGTTTCAGTCTACTAAAATTATAGCTATTTCGCTAGAACTCCATTTCTTCTGTCGATTGAGTACAAGAAACCGCCTATTTACCAATTTCAACTACCCAAAATAGTGGTCAGAAAATGGCAATTTGGCCAATTTCACACAAATTTCAAACGATGCCAATTTCAAAATAAGGTCCATAATAAACAAGGCAGACATTCCTGGCACTAAAATAACATCTTCTCTGTTCATTAGTCACGTCTCCAGGCCCCTCTTACTTTACTTTTGCTTTCCATTTTGAATTTTTATTCTCACAAAAAAATAGAAGATTTACTGTTATGTATACAACTGCATCATTGTAAAAATGGTATAAATAATATCAGCGCACTTGTGCAAGAATATTAGACTCTCCAGTTGATGTGTATTGGACACATGGTGTGATTTGTTTACTCTTGAACATCGGCCAAAATCGAACATTTTCGCTACTTTGCGCTCAGTTTCAAGGTACTTGTCATCGTGAAACCAGTCAAAATTATCTCTATTTCTGTAATATATCATCTATTCTATAAAATGAGACTAAGAAAACGAGAATACAAGCATAAATACCATACGAAAATAGACTGCAAAGTCGCTGTTTTAAACCAAAAACACGGTCAGAGTTTTTTCCTCATTATGCAAGCTTTCTTTTAATAAAATCCATCAACACAAAGTTTGAAGCCTGTTGGAATTTATCTGAATCAATGATTTTATTTTTTAAAGATATTTATTAAATTCCTAAATTTGCACCTGCACAGTTTAAACTTTTAAGTGTCATGTATCTCATAGAATGCATCAGTTTTAAGATTCTCAAGCCAACAAGACAAAGGCAAAGGCATTCTTTAGTTATTGAATAGTAAATTGGAAGTTGTGTAGTCTAACAACAATGTTAACCTTGCTTTCTAGAAAACACATCACGGCTGAAAATCCTGTTTTTTTTTTTTATTAAATTAATATTATTCATCGGGCAAATCTATAAATGCTTAGATTAGCCCTCAATACAAATATTAGCCCACTCCTTATCATGCATATAACACTGCTCTGTATTTGGAATGTTTTTAATTTTTATTTTTATTCATGGTTGTAATCTTACATGATAATTTCATGTACTGGCCAGGGAGGTACAACATCGTTTAGGAGTGAAGAAGAGCAGGATGTGAGTGTGGGGGAGGTGCGTGAGGCATTACGTAGAATGAAAGGGGGTAAAGCAGCTGGAATTGACGGAATCATGACAGAAATGTTAAAAGCAGGGGGGGATATAGTGCTGGAGTGGTTGGTATTTTTGTTTAATAAATGTATGAAAGAGGGGAAGGTACCTAGGGATTGGCAGAGAGCATGTATAGTTCCTTTATATAAAGGGAAGGGGGATAAAAGACTGTAAAAATTATAGGGGAATAAGTTTACTGAGTATACCAGGTAAAGTGTATGGCAGGGTTATTATTGAAAGAATTAGAGGTAAGACAGAGAGTAGGATTGCAGATGAGCAAGGAGGCTTTAGAGTGTGTAGGGGATGTGTAGATCAAGTGTTTACAGTGAAGCATATATGTGAACAGTATTTAGATAAAGGTAGAGAAGTTTTTATTGCATTTATGGATTTAGAAAAGGCATATGATAGAGTGGATAGGGGAGCAATGTGGCAAATGTTGCAAGTGTATGGAATAGGTAGTAAGTTACTGAAGGCTGTAAAGAGTTTTTATGAGGATAGTGAGGCTCAGGTTAGGGTGTGTAGGAGAGAGGGAGATTACTTCCCGGTAAAAGTAGGTCTTAGACAGGGATGTGTAATGTCACCATGGTTGTTTAATATATTTATAGATGGGGTTGTAAAAGAAGTAAATGCTAGGGTGTTGGGGAGAGGAGTGGGATTAAATTATGGAGAATTAAATGCAAAATGGGAGTTGACACAGTTACTTTTTGCTGATGATACTGTGCTTATGGGAGATTCTAAAGAAAAGTTGCAAAGGATAGTGGATGAGTTTGGGAGTGTGTGTAAAGGTAGAAAGTTAAAAGTGAACATAGATAAGAGTAAGGTGATGAGGGTATCAAACGATTTAAATAAAGAAAAATTGGATATCACATTGGAGAGAGGGATTATGGAAGAAGTAAATGTTTTCAGATATTTGGGAGTTGACGTGTCAGCGGATGGGTTTATGAAGGATGAGGTTAACCACAGAATTGATGAAGGAAAAAAGGTGAGTGGTGCATTGAGGTATCTGTGGAGACAAAAAACGTTATCCATGGAGGCAAAGAAGGGAATGTACGAAAGTATAGTGGTACCAACACTCTTATATGGGTGTGAAGCATGGGTTGCAAATGCTGCAGCGAGGAGGAGGCTGGAGGCAGTGGAGATGTCCTGTCTAAGGGCAATGTGTGGTGTAAATATTATGCAGAAAATTCGGAATGTGGAAATTAGGAGAAGGTGTGGAGTTACTAAAAGTATTTGTCAGAGGGCTGAAGAGGGGTTGTTGAGGTGGTTTGGTCATTTAGAGAGAATGGATCAAAGTAGAATGACTTGGAGAGCGTATAAATCTGTAGGGGAAGGAAGGCGGGGTAGGGGTCGTCCTAGAAAAGGTTGGAGGGAAGGGGTAAAGGAGGTTTTGTGGGCGAGGGCTTGGACTTCCAGCAAGCATGTGTGAGCGTGTTAGATAGGAGTGAATGGAGACGAATGGTTTTGGGACATGACGATCTGTTGGAGTGTGAGCAGGGTAACATTTTGTGAAGGGATTCAGGGAAACCAGTTAATTGATTTAGTTGGACTTGAGTCATGGAAATGGGAAGTACAATGCCTGCACTTTAAAGGAGGGGTCTGAGATAGTGACAGCTGGGAGGGACTTTTCTCAGCTGTCGTATCTGAGCTCCTCTGCAAAGACAGTGATTATGTATGAGTGTGGTGAAAGTGTTGAATGATGATGAAAGTTTTTTCTTTTTGGGGATTTTCTTTCTTTTTGGGTCACCCTGCCTCGGTGGGAGACGGCCGACTTGTTGAAAAAAAAAAAAAAAATCTTACATATTCTTGGGCTGTTGATTGTAAATATCTAAACCATTTTGCTCTATCACATAAGGATTTTGAATAAAATACAAATTAATCCATTCTCTTGTACTCATTGTAACTCCTCTAATGACCATATGAACTGTTATTGCACTACAAATCATTGATTTGATCTGATTTGATAAATTGTTATACGTACAGTGGTACCCGGTTTACGCAATTACAGTGGCCCCCCCTCGGTTTTCGTTGAAAATTCATTCCAGAATGCTGTTTGAGTGGCATTGTCGTGTCAGTATCATATATACACTTGTTTAGTGTATCTTTATAAAGCTGGTCCCTTTGCGTGTGACGTCACGGTACCCGCTGACGTCAGAGGCTCAGCGCATGTGCACAGCCTATCATAGGCAGACTGCCTCACTACGTTAGACCTACAGGCGAGACAGAAGGTGTGCTGGACTCTCCTTTCACTTACTGTAAATATACCGTAACCATCCAACGAGGAGTATCTTTGACCTCCTATATATCTCTCCCAAGACCCACACGACAAGTGGTGAGCAGCGGTGTGCCGTAATTTTTATCGATTACGATGTTATAGAGAGATAGACTTCAAGCAAGCAAACAGCCTCCAGACCGACCACGTTACCAGCTCCTACATCAAAGAAGTCTACATATCTACAATATCTCCTGGTCAGCTAAGTGCCTTACTTGTTTATTTTGCTAAAACCTACGAGGGTTGACCCGGTTTTGCAAATTCTGTACGAGTAAGCCAGTGAGGGAGGTCCCATTCAAGCCAGTAAAGCCACCACCAGCTACGTCAGCCTAGGCTTAAGCCAGCTTCTACCTTGCTGTGCTAGTTTGTCACAAGATTCCAAGCCAGTCAATCTGTGTGAAAATATTCTACTAAGCCAGCAAGCCACTCTGCTGTCTGAGAAGTAAGCCACGTGAGTCCAAGCATTTATACCACCTTGTACTCCAGTGTATTGCTGTTCTGTGTACATTAACACCCCCGTGGTATTCCTGGGTTTTCAAGCCACCCTGGGTTAAGTTCATGTAAACGGCGTAAGCCACAGGCGCACGCGGGAAACAGTGTGGGCTAACCCGAACTAATTTATTCCCATAAGGACAAATGTAAATTAGATTAGTCGTTTCAGAACCCCCAAAATACACTTACAAAAGCTCTTACAAAAATACATTTACATAATTGTTCGAGTTTGGAGGTGAACGAAAACCGAGGGTCCACTGTAATTCGTTCCAGAATGCTGTTCAAGTGCCGTTACCAAACGAATTTGTTCCCATAAGGAATAATGTAAATTAGATTAGTCCTTTTAGACCCCCAAAAATACACTTACAAAAATACACACATAATTGTTCGAGTTTGGAACAGTACATAAACCGGGAGTCCACTGTACTACATACAGTAAATTGATTATTTTGTTCCATTATAAAACTGTAATGCTTCAAAACTGTAATGCTTCAAAATTGTAATGTAATTGTAATGAAGTACAATTGAGTATAAATACTCAATTGTATTTCATAATGTAAATTGTTTACTGTAATTTTTACCATCTAATCTGTTATATCCTAATTAATCTTGTTAATTTTAAGTTTGCCCATAATGCTCTGCATACAAGGGGCTTTTGGCATGTACATACATCCCACTACCATAATTCCTTGTAAAACTATGTATCATGTCTAAATAAAATATTATTATTATTATAATAAAAAATATTAATTTTTAATAAATTGTTACTTTATTAAAATTAGGCAAGTAATCATGGAAAAGCACATTTTGTTAGTTTTAAGAACATGTGAATTCCAAATCAACATGAATCAAATCAAATGATTTTATTAACGAAATATGCTCCTAATGGTTAGCCTACATATTGAATCAAAGGAAGGAGGACCGCTTTGATTTTTGCTTGTGCTGTGCATCGAGACCATTACGCTTCAATAACCAACAGTAATCCGCCATCATGCTGACACTCCATTTGCCCTAGTATCAAATATCCTGATGGAACCACTCTCCTTGTTCCTCACTGTAGTCCCCACATTTGTTGGGAAAATAGTCAAGATGTGAATGCAAAAAGTGCATCTTCACATTCATTCTAGACTCAAGTTGTTGGAAACTTGAAATCAGGTCTTGGATCATTTTTTCATATTCAGGGGAGTGCCTGTTTTCCAGGAAGCTGTGGATAATCTGCTTGAATGAAACCAGGCAATCACCTCAACACCTGCTAATGCTTAATCAAAATGCTTGTCCTTCATCAATTCCCAAATCTGAGGGCCAACAAAGATTCCTGCCTTTAGCTTCCCTTCACTTATACGAGGAAACTGACTCCAGGTACTTGAAAGCAGTTCCATTCTTGTTCAAGGCCTTCACAAAATCTTTCATAACCCCTAATTTGATGTGGAGTGGTGGCAGCAGAATTTTCTTGGGGTCAACTAGTGGCATAGTTTTCACTTTGTGATTTCTGGGTAAGAAGCTGGTTCTTGGTGGCCAGTCTTTTCGTTCATAGTGCTAGCTGTCTGCCCTACTATCCCAAAGACACAGAAAACAGATAACTTTTAAGCCAAGCGAATGTTGTTCCAGGAGCTAGAAGCCTGTGTTCCTTCAGTCTAGAGCCAAGTAACTGTGCACTTTCTTTTGGAAGGTTAAGGTCTCTCACCAAGTCATTGAGCTTAACTTGGTTGAAGGGTTTGGGATCGTCATTTGTTGGTGGTTCATAGTCTACTTCCGTCTCCTTAGAATCACTGGTATCAGACTCTGATGAAATCTGCCATGTCTCAGGTGGCACAGGTACAGGAATATCTTCAGTGTGTGGAACAGGCCTTATTGCTGAAGGAATACAGTGGTACCTCGACTTACGATATTTTTTCATTCCAGAATGCTGTTCAAGTGCCATTACCAAACGAATTTATCTCCTTAAGAAATGTTGTAAAATAGACTAGTCCTTTTAGACCCCCAAAATTACACTTACAAAAGCATTTAAAAAAATAAACTTACATAAAAGGGTGAGTTTGGGGACCATCGTAAGTCAAGGTACCACTGTATTTGGGTATATTATGCAATCTTTAGTCTTCTTGTTGAATCCAGCTACTTTAGTCATACAAAAGTAGCAGTCATCATGGTGGTTCATCTGCTCCCACCATACCATTGGTACTCCAAAGGACATACATTTAAGTTTTCCAACTGACCACATTTGGAGCTTACTGATGCAACTCTTGCAAGCTTTGTGTGGTGCAAATGGTTTGTCCTGGTCTCCAAGTTTGCAGCCAAAATAAGCAAAGTAGAAGCACTTCAATAAAGATGTAATGTTGCTCTGGGAATCTGAAGGGGTGAATTGCCTGCAGACATAGCAAAATGTCTAGTGAATTTATGCAGCCTCTAGACATATTAATAATCTGAATATAAAGAAAAATATATTAGATTTAACATTTAATTCAATATAAGGTAAGCATTTTAATTGGTAATATACAGTGGTACCTCTACTTACGAGCAAAATTTGTTCCAGACGGCTATTCAAGTGCCGATACAGAAGGAATTTTTTCCCATAAGAAATAATGAAAATTAGATTAATACATTTCAGACCCCCAAAAATACACTTACAAAAGCACCTACAAAAATACACTTACATAATTGTTCGAGTTGAGAGCTGCTCGTAAGTAGAGTTACTACTACTAAAAACAACAGACATAGCCCCGCTCCACAAAGGGGGCAGTAAAGCAATAGCAAAGAACTACAGACCAATTGCGCTAACGTCCCATATCATAAAAATCTTTGAAAGGGTTCTAAGAAGCAAGATTGCCACCCATCTTGATACCCATCAATTGCACAACCCAGGACAGCATGGGTTTAGAGCAGGCCGCTTCTGTCTGTCCCAACTACTGGACAACTACGACAAGGTCCTGGATGCTCTAGAAGATAAACAGAATGCAATGTTATATAGTACACGGATTTTGCAAAAGCCTTTGACAAGTGTGACCATGGTGTAATAGCACACAAAATGCGTGATAAAGGAATAACAGGAAAAGTTGGTAGATGGATCTATAATTTCCTAACATGTAGAACACAAAGAGTAGTAGTCAACAGAGTAAAGTCTGAGGCAGCTACTGTGAAAAGCTCTGTTCCACAAGGCACAGTACTTGCTCCCATCCTATTCCTCATATCAGACATTGACAGGGATATAAGCCACAGTGCTCTGTCTTCCTTTGCAGATGACACCCGAATCTGTATGACTGTCCACTGTTGAAGACACTGCAAGACTCCAAGCAGACATAAACCAAATCTTTAAATGGGCTGCAGAAAACAATATGAAGTTCAACGATGAGAAATTTCAATTACAGTCATCCCTTGGTTTTCAATTGTCTCAGTTTTCACCAATTTTGGTTTTCAATCACTTTTTTTCATGGAAAAATTGTCTCAGTTTTCACGGATTGTCTCAGTTTTCACTGATGGTACGGAACCTGTCCACCAGTGCCCCGCACATACAAAGCCCGCTAGACCGCCACCCACGCACATTGTCACGCAGTGTAGCATTGTTTATGCTTGAGTGAACATCCCAGGAGTTCATACAAAACATTTATTAACAATTCATTGTTTTTAGCCCTTGATTATTGTGTGTGACTACTAAATAAGCTACCATGGGCCCAAAGAAAGCTCATAGTGCCAGTCCTTTGGTAAAGAAAGTGATAAACATGATGGAGTTTAAGAGTGTAGCAGGCATGCAGGGAGTGTAGCATGTATGCAGGGAGTGTATCATGTATGCAGGGAGTGTAGCATGTATGCAGGGAGTGTAGCATGTATGCAGGGAGTGTAGCAGGTATGCAGGGAGTGTAGCAGGTATGCAGGGAGTGTAGCAGGCAGGGAGGGAGTGTAGCAGGCAGGGAGGGAAGTGACCCCGGATAAGGACTTGGTACCTAAATTCCTTATGGAAGGGGATTCCCCTTCCAAAAAATAGGGTCTCTCTCCTCTCCCCTCCTCCCTCTCTTCCATCTAGCAACATCAGTCTTCAATAAAGGTAAGTGCCACATAGAGTTCATTCATTTGTGCATGTAAATCTATCTTTAAGGCCCCCAATTTTTTTTTTTTCAAACTTCTGGGTTTCTGGAACGGATTAATTGAATTTTCATTATTTCTTATGGGGAAAATAGTTTTGGTTTTCACCGATTTTGGTTTTAGCTGATCCATCTGGAACGGATTAAAATTGAAAACCAAGGGATGACTGTACTCAGATACGGAAAACGTGAAGAAATTAAAATCTCATCGGAGTACAAAACTAATTCCAACCACACAATAGAGCGAAAAACTAATGTCAAAGACCTGGGAGTGATCATGTCAGAGGATCTCACCTTCAAGGACCATAAAGTAGCAATTGCATCTGCTCGAAAAATGACAGGATGGATAATGAGAACCTTCAAAACCAGGGATGCCAAGCCCATGTTGACACTTTACAGATCA
Source organism: Cherax destructor (assembly GCA_009830355.1). NCBI lineage: Eukaryota > Metazoa > Arthropoda > Malacostraca > Decapoda > Parastacidae > Cherax > Cherax destructor. Next base: position 150,886 of record WNWK01003660.1, read on the forward strand.
CTTGCTGGAATATTGCTGCACACTAACTGCACCTTTCAAGGCGGGTGAAATTGCTGACCTTGAAAATGTGCAGAGAACCTTCACCGCACGCACAAGTGCGATAAATCACCTCAACTACTGGGAACGCTTGAAGTTCCTAAACCTGTACTCTCTAGAATGCAGGCAGGAGAGATACATTATTATATACACATGGAAAACTCTCGAGGGCTTAGTACCAAACTTGCACACAAAAATCACTCCCTACGAAAGCAAAAGACTTGGCAGGCGATGTAACATCCCCCCAATGAAGAGCAGGGGTGCCACTAGCACATTGAGGGACAACACAATAAGTGTCAGGGGCCCAAGATTGTTCAACTGCCTCCCAGCATACATCAGGGGGATTACCAACAAACCCCTGGCTGTCTTCAAGCAGGCACTGGACAGGCACCTCAAGTCGGTACCTGATCAGCCGGGCTGTGGTTTTTACATTGGACTGCGTACGGCCAGCAGTAACAGCCTGGTTGATCAGGCTCTGGTCCAACAGGAGGCCTGGTCACAGACCGGGCCGCGGGGGCGTTGATCCCTGGAATTCTCTCCAGGTAGACTCCAGGTAGAGGTACCACTGTGTACCATTTATGTTATACGAAAAGAGAAAAGTAACGTTTCCATATAACTTGACAACCTGATGCGAGAGATGAATAAAAAACACAATGAATCACTATTTTCCATATATATACCGAAAAAGATACCATAGAGTCAATAAAAAAAAATCATTCAGACCAGTGTAATCTTTTACATACTGTACACTAGTGTATCGTCCTTTAATTGTTAAAAAAGAAGTCCTTGTTCTTCTGAAGGAATTAAAATATTTTGGGAAAAGGTAAATGCAGTAGGGCCCCACTTATACGGCAGGTTAGGTTCCAGGCTACCACCAGAAAGTGGACATCGCCAGAAAGCAGAAAGCCATTTTTTTCACTTATAAATGCATATAAATGCCAGATAACAAGTTTACACTAACATATATTAAGTTAGCAATAGAACTAGGCATTAAAAAATAATAAAAAGTAAAATACACACACAGTACACTCATTACCTACCTCAAAATATTTGTAGTCTTAATGTAGGGTGAAAGGTGAGTAGAATTTATTGTATGAAGTCAGGTGTGTTAGGTATGGTAGCCCTCCTGCGAACTTCCTATTTTAGGACACCACCTCAGAAACAGCTTCATCAGCTCCGGGCTAGCCACCAATAACATCATAAGCCCAGCAACTACCACCTGTTGCAAAAGAAACTGCTTGACCAACTCCGGGCTACCACCCATCAACAACGAATAGCCCAGCAACTACCACCTGTTGCAGCAGGCTTGCCTGAAAAAAAAAAAAAAAAAAAATGTACTACAAATAATATGCTTTCTTCCAACTCAGTAACATGCTATGATACAACAGTATACCTGTGTGCGACTGATGGGATAAAGGCATATCCTCCTCTTAAAATTTACTTATGTATAACTCTACATACACACACACTTATTATGTTGCGCCAAAGTGGATAGGCCACTTACCTTTACAACCCTAACCTCTCCCCCCCCCCTCCCACCTATTTCCCAATTTCCATCCTTACCCATCCTTCTTCCTCCCCCACCTTACCGACGCTCAGGTCAAATCAAGCTCAAGCTCAAGCTCAAGCCCTCCTGGCCATCCCACCCACACGTAATATACTACAACATTTAAAGCACCCTAGAGCAATAAAAAGAGGCGGGGCCAGGAGCTGAGTCTCGACCCCTGCAACCACAATTAGGTGAGTACAATTAAGTGAGTACAGTACACTTATTACTTGCCTTAAAATATTTGTACTCTTAATGTAGGGTGAGGTCTTTTTAAAATATTTGTAGTCTTAATGTAGGCGAGTAGTACGTATATTTCTGCTGGCGTGCAGGTACACGCCATATTAATATTTTGGGGTAAGATAAGATTTTGTTTGGATTTTTTAACCCGAGAGAGCTAGCCACCCAAGATAACCCAAGAAAGTCAGTGCGTCATGTCATGCCAGGCCATTACAACAATTGGATATGCTGAATATTGAAGACAGAGTAAAACAACTTAAGTTGAATCAAGTTTATAAAATTGCTCACAAACAGCGTCCAGAATATCTTGCTGCCAATTTTGTCAAGGCTGGGAACCAAAGCAGTCAGTGGCCAGGCTTCAAACACCTTTTATTGTACAGCAATAAAGGAATGGAACAGACTGCCTGCACATGTCAAAGCCAGTCATAGCATGAGCCAGTTCAAGAAGAGCCAAAATGTACCTAATGAATGTAGCGACATGCCACTGGCATGCCATGGCATGCCAGTGGCTCTCCTTGCATTACAGTTTTATAATTGTAACTACCAATAACATTGTACACTTGTAACATGCATTGAAATAAAAATTATTATTATTATTATTATTAGAAAGGGAGGAGAATGATTTTTTATTTTTTTAGCTAACATACATGTAAATGTAAATAACTCTTTTTACCTTATTCCTAGTATATATCCTTTATAGTATAATAACAAAAATCTCCTACAGTGCATAAAATATTAAGGTATTAAATGGACCCCAATGGAAATAAGTCACTCTGTCTGACTTTTTTGGGTTATCCTAGGTTTTCTACACATATGCTGCTATGTATGATAATCTATGTAACTGTATTTGTGTATACCTAAATAAACTTACTTGCTTACTAGTCATCGAGGACTGTGCTTTGTTTCCATTGGGGTCCTTAAATCTTGTCTCCCTGGATGCATCCCACACCAATTGACTAACACCCAGGTACCTACTTACCTGCTAGGTGAACGAGACAGCATGTGCAAGGAAACACACTCAATGTTTCCACCCTTGCCAAGGATTGGTAAGTAATATGTGCATTATATATGCATTTTTTAGGCCTAGCTCTATTGCTCACTTAATATATGATAGTGTAAACATGTTAACAGGCTTTTTAATGCATCTGAAAGTGATAAAAGGCTATGAAATAAACAAGAACAAGAACTAGCAAGAAAATAGAAAACCCAGAGCATGTATATATATATATATGCTTGTACATGCATGTGTAGTGTGACCTAAGTAAGTAGAAGTCGCAAGACGTACCTGAAATCTTGCACGTTTACGAGACAAAAAAAAAAAAAAAGACACCAGCAATCCTACCATCATGTAGTACCTCCCTGGGTGGTTGCTGTCTACCAACCTAGGACCTGTATATTATAAGAATTGAAACAAATGCTGAACCCTAAACATTCATACAGTTTGAATATAATACACTTCATGAAAACGAATTCAAGGACCCTAATGGAAATAAGTTACACTGCTCGACTTCATCCTACAGAATTTAATGTATAAAAGAATTGAAGTCTTAAAATTATATGCATAAAAATAATAATCTTGGAGGAGTCCTCTTGTCTGTATCAAGAGCCATTCACAAGCAAAAACTCAATGCATATAAAAGGCCCGAAACTTTGGAATTCATTACCTGTGATTGCCAAAGAAACACTGCCTGTACCCCAATTCAAAACGATGCTAAAAAACCACCTTCTCACCCAAACCTAAGTGCACAATATCAAACATTCCCAACAAAGTTGATTAATCACTAAAATGTAAAAACCTGTTATAAATAATGCATATTGAGCTAACTGTTTCTATAACATTAACAAAAAATAATTCACTCTCTTGTACTCTGTGTAACTTATATAATGACCATATAAACTGAAATTGCAATGCAACTAATTGTTTTAAATTGTTTGATCTCATTCAATTAATTGCATTGCAACAATTAATAAATTATTATGTTCAACTTATGTTCAAATTTTACAACTTACATACGCAATTATACCTATTTTGTAAATTATCAACCATAATTTTTTACCATGTAGTCTACTATTAATTAGTCTTAAGAATGCCCACAATGCACAGCATATTATGGGCTTTTGGGCATGTACACCTCATTTATACCTAACTATGTATCATGTCTAAATAACAACATTGTATCATGTCTAAATAAATTATTATTATTATTATTATTATTATTATTATTATACAGAGACCTTCAATGGAAATAAGTCACTAGTCTGATTTTTTTGGGGTTATCCTGGGTTCTCTACACATATGCTGCTATGTATGATAATCTATGTAACTGTATTTGTGTATACCTGAATAAACTTACTTACACAAGCACCAAGACACCTTCACAAGCACCAAGACACCTTCACAAGCACCAAGACACCTTCACAAGCACCAAGACACCTTCGCAAGCACCAAGACACCTTCGCAAGCACTAAGACACCTTGCAAGCACCAAGACACCTTCGCAAGCACCAAGACACCTTCGCAAGCACCAAGACACCTTCACAAGCACCAAGACACCTTCGCAAGCACCAAGACACCTTCGCAAGCACCAAGACACCTTCGCAAGCACCAAGACACCTTCGCAAGCACCAAGACACCTTCGCAAGCACCAAGACACCTTCACAAGCACCAAGACACCTTCACAAGCACCAAGACACCTTCACAAGCACCAAGACACCTTCACAAGCACCAAGACACCTTCACAAGCACCAAGACACCTTCACAAGCACCAAGACACCTTCACAAGCACTAAGACACCTTCACAAGCACTAAGACACCTTCACAAGCACCAAGACACCTTCGCAAGCACCAAGACACCTTCACAGAGGTCATGCACTAGCATACCTCAAATCCTACCTCACTAATAGGTACCAGTATGTCACTATTAAAGACACATCCTCCACGACACTACCATTAGACACCGGCGTACCGCAGGGAAGTGTCCTTGGTCCCCTGCTCTTCCTCTTATACATCAATGATCTTCCCAATGTATCACAACACTTGAAACCAATACTCTTTACTGACGATACAACTTATGTCATCTCCCACACAAACCTTGCCACGCTTAATACCATTGTTAACGACGAATTAATAAAAATATCAACATGGATGACTGCCAATAAACTTACACTCAACACTGATAAGACCTTCTATATTATGTTTGGCAACAGAACAGATGATCCACAATTAAACATTAAGATCAACTCTACACCTATTGCTAGACATAACGAGGGCAAGTTCCTGGGCCTTCACCTTGACAGCAGCCTGAAATTCAGCACCCATATCCAACACATAACAAAGAAAGTGTCCAAAACTGTGGGGATCCTCTCTAAGATACGGTATTATGTACCACAATCAGCCCTACTCACACTATACTACTCACTCATCTATCCCTACCTCACATATGCCATTTGTGCATGGGGATCAACAGCAATTACCCACCTAAAGCCAATAATAACCCAACAAAAAGCCGCAGTAAGAATTATCACACAATCCAACGCTAGGCAGCACACCCCCCCACTCTTCAAAGACCTAAACCTACTCACTGTCCAGAACATCCATACTTACTACTCTGCTATCTACATTTATAGAACCATTAATTCCAACTTTAACCCTGAGCTAAAACACTTTCTTGACAGTTGTGACAGGACCCATAGACATAATACCAGACATAAACATCTCTTTGACATTCCCGTGTCCGACTAAATCTATACAAAAATTCAATGCGCATAAAAGGGCCTAAAATCTGGAACTCCTGCCTGAAAACTCTAGAACTGCAGACACAACCTCCATTTTCAAAAGCACCGTTAAAAAACATCTTATCTCACTTACGCACCCAACTGGTAGTTAACCATACGAAAACTACTTTATCTTGCACATATCCACAGCAAAATACACTTATTGATATCTGTGATTCTCCTTAATTTGCACATTACTAACCACAGCAAAATACACTTATTGATATCTGTGATTCCCCTTAATTTGCACAGTTCCAACCAAAATTCTAATACAACTATTGCTCCATAATACTTAAGCTAGTCATAAGTTTGCCTAAGATACTCCAATATAGAATCTATATTATGCCAATATATCACCTTTATCATTAATATATAAACTAATTGCTAACTTTTTATACTAATTGTTAAATTCTCAATGTTTAAATTCCAGTACCTAAATTTTGTAAACCTAACCTTACAATCTGTATATCCATTGTATAGCTATTGAGTAAGACCTATCATAAGACTGCCTGAAAAGCCTAGGCATACCTAGGCATATTATTGGCCATCTTGTAATATCAACTTTAATGTATAACTATAAGTACCCCCCACCTTGTATTACATGAAATAAAGGATTTGAATTGAATTGAATTGAAAACAAGCACCAAGACACCTTCGCAAGCACCAAGACACCTTCACAAGCACCAAGACACCTTCGCAAGCACCAAGACACCTTCACAAGCACCAAGACACCTTCACAAGCACTAAGACACCTTCACAAGCACCAAGACACCTTCACAAGCACCAAGACACCTTCACAAGCACCAAGACACCTTCGCAAGCACCAAGACACCTTCGCAAGCACCAAGACACCTTCACAAGCACCAAGACACCTTCACAAGCATAAAAAACTTCCGGTTTTAAAGGTTTGACCTGAATAGTTTACTTACTCGGGCAACTTAATATGTTTCAGTAACACACTAACCTTGCTCAAAATGGTCCCTGAACACTTCATCCTTAAACCATGAGCAAAACGCCATAGCTCGTTAATTAGCTGTGGCAGTGGTTTTCTTAATGATGAGTAATGTACTTAAGGCTCTTAATGCTTCCGGCCGAGGCGCCTGGCCTCAGTGCTGCCACCTCTGCTGCTCTGCTCCACATCAACAAACTAAATCATTAAAAATTCCCATACATATTTGGTCTGAAATTCCCAGGACATTTATCAAGTTAGTACAGCTGAGAAGAAATTAAATACAAAAAAGTGTGTATGTACTTACCCAATTGTGGTTGCAGGAGTCGAGACTTAGCTCCTGGCCCCGCCTCTTCACTGATTGTTACTAGGTCCTCTCTCTCCCTGCTCCATGAGCTTTATCATACCTCGTCTTAAAGCTATGTATGGTTCTTGCCTCCACTACATCACTTGCTAGACTATTCCACTTCCTGACAACTCTATGACTGAAGAAATACTTCCTAACATCCCTTTGACTCGTCTGAGTCTTCAACTTCTAATTGTGACCCCTTGTTTATGTGTCCCCTCTCTGGAACATCCTCTGTCCACGCAGTATTTTGTATGTCGTTATCATGTCTCCCATAACCCTCCTGTCCTCCAGTGTCGTCAGGCCGATTTCCCTTAACCTTTCTTCATAGGACATTCCCCTTAGCTCCGGAACTAACCTTGTTGCAAACCTTTGCACTTTCTCTAATTTCTTGATGTGCTTGACCAGATGTGGGTTCCAAACTGGTGCTGCATACTCCAATATGGGCCTGACATACAAAGTGTACAGTGTCTTGAACGATTCCTTACTAAGGTATCGGAACGCTTGTCTCAGGTTTGCCAGGCGCTCATATGCTGCACCAGTTATCTTTTTGATGTGTGCTTTCGGAGACGTTAGTTACCATTTTGTCCTAGGCACATGTCGATTAGACACTAGGCCTGTTGTATGTGTGTAACGAAACACTTCGAAATGTTTCGGCCCCGCCGGGAATTGAACCCGGGCCCTCCGTGCGTGAAGCAAGAGCGCTAGCCACCATGCCATGCTCGGTGATGGGTGTGTATGTATATATATATATATATATATATATATATATATATATATATATATATATATATATATATATATATATATATATATATATATATATATATATATATATATATATATATATATATATATATATATATATTATACATACACTTTTTGTATTTAATTTCTTCTCCTCAGCTGTACTAACTTGATGAATGTCCTGGGAATTTCAGACCAAATATGTATGGGAATTCTTAATTTTAAAAAATCTCATCCAGCTCCTCAGAGCTGGGGCGCGTGCCCAAAATTCAGCAGGCATTACCCCTCTGAACAGCAGTGCTGAGTCGCTGGAATAGAAAACTAGCTGCCCTGGGATCCCTAATTACCCTAATTACTTAGATGAACTCTTTCCCCATGAGCCAAGGGTCTCTGAGCCTATGGGAACAAACATATAATGATGGGCAAGTTCTCCGTATTTTCTAGACTTTTGGGACTCCCTGAAGCTGACAGCTGCCCCTCCTTCCTCCGTAGTGTATTGGAGATAGGTATCAGCTAAGGTAGATGCACATGTGTAGTACTACACCACCTGCTTGCCGTCTGTCCAGGCTTGAAGGGTGATACCATCTGGACACTTCTGGCTGCCATCAGATCTGCATAGTTGGGGTAGGTTCCTTACTGCTGGGCACCTGGCTGTTGTGAGGCTCCTCTTGATAATGTTATTAACCTCCTCATGTCTTGCAATCTTTCCCTTGGATTTACGGCACACAAGACCATGGTACCCGAATCGGTCTGCTGCTTCACTGCCACGAATACACCTGTGTTCGGTGAGAATAGGGGTAGCAAGTAGAAGGGCAACACCAATTCGGATGGTCTGTGGGTCGAGGAGTGTACCAAGGCTGGAATTGGGAACAGCCAATAGAAAGTTCCCTGCATGAGGAGCTCTCACTGCCAGGAGGCGGGCTCTATCCTTCCCTGACACACACACACATAATTTATATTAATGACCTTGATGGAGGAATTACAAGTGACATGAGTAAATTTGCTGATGATACAAAAATAGGCCGTATGATTCATTCTGAGGAGGATACCAGTAAACTCCAGGAGGATTTGAACATATTAATGTCTTGGTCTGAAAAGTGGCAGATGAAGTTCAATGTGGACAAGTGTAAAGTTCTAGTCCTTGGAAATGAAAATAACCCTCGTAATGACGAACCCAACAGCTGTGTTGATAACTATAGTGAGCATCATGCTGAGGGCAGTGTTGTCTATGATGTTAGTAATAGTTATGAATGTAATATAAGTGGTGATGCCGAGTGTGATGAGGGCAGTGGTCTCCATAATGCTAGTAATAGTGATGTGTGTCATATAAGTGGTGGTGCCAAGTGTGATGAGGGCAGTGGTTTCCATAATGTTAGTAATAGTGATGAGGGTCATATGAGTTGTGGTGCCGAGTGTGATGAGGGCAGTGGTTTACATAATGTTAGTAATAGTGATGAGGGTCATATGAGTTGTGGTGCCGAGTGTGATGAGGTTAACCAAATTGACATTAATGTTGAATATAGCACTGCTGATAAATGTAATGAACACAAAGTTGGTAGTGGTGTTGGTGATGACA